>JAODUP010000630.1:132500-160000 GCA_025642065.1 Paralvinella palmiformis | reverse complement strand
AAGTTTCCTTTCCATCTGATTATTGTTGATGAACTTTGCATTGTACCCGAACTATACGTTTGCCAACCCATGTACTAGGTGCGCCAATGAGCTCGATTTTTTCGAGGATATTGCGTTATAGAAGTTTTGTAATTATTATTATTATTATTATTATTATTATTATTATTATCACAATAAATGGGGATTAATGATTCCTGCAATTTACGAACTGGCGTACTAATCAGGGACAATGAATGTTCGTGATGTCTCCTGGAGAACCCGAGGAACATAGCATAATCTTGATTAAACAATGCCTGTACTAGTTAGTATTTATGGCCTTGTAGTGTCGAATACAATCTAACAGTCTCGAGCAATCTCGTAGTTCAGTTGACAGCGCACTCTTAATTAAACAATGAGTATACTAGTATTTATGGGCTTCTACTGGCATATATAGACTAAAGAAGCTCAGAGTTAACTGATTTTGTCCTATGTTGAATTCATCTATGCATGACATCGGCCTAATTGTTCTACTGCGTTAGCGAGTAGTCCCTCTGTTGTAAATACCAAATTGTATCAGTTTCGAGGTTAAATACTCACTCACTCACTCACTCACTCACTCACTCACTCACTCACTCACTCACTCACTCACCACTCACTCACTCACTCACTCACTCACTCACCCCTCACTCACTCACTCACTCACTCACTCACTCACTCACTCACTCATCATCACTCACTCACTATATATATATATATATATATATATATATATATATATTATATTCCTTGTGATATAACTCTGTGTGGTAAGTAGCAGCTCGTTGATTTCGGTAAACAATGGAGCCGCGTATGATCTTCTGGATATGCTCACGTAGATGTATGACGTCCTGTGTCGGATTAGCGGTAGATGGCACCAGGAACCATGGTTTTGCTGAGTTCGGACATGTCTTATTGCAGAGTCTGCTGCTACCAGCATCTCTAGACAGACAGACGGACATACAGATAGACAGAGAGCAGAGCAGAGCAGAGCAGAGAGAGAGAGAGAGAGAGAGAGAGAGAGAGAGAGAGAGAGAGAGAGAGAGAGAGAGAGAGAGAGAGAGACAGACAGACAGACAGACAGACAGACAGGGATACACTAATAGTTTACGCACCTTTTCTTAATATAATCGAGAGGTGGACGTGCAATTGTCAGTGTGTGTGTGTGAGTGTGTGTGTGTGTGTGTGTGATAAATATGTGCAATTCCGGGATATTGATGACTCGAAACCATGTAATAAACCATTCTCGGTCCACTTCCTGCTGAGTCTCAGTATGTGCCAAGAAGATTTTGATAACTCTTCAATGGCAGGGAAAAATTATTGGCATCAACTTGTGCACGAAACAGATCAATTTATTATCACCGTAGACAGAACGGAAGTTAGGAAAATTGGAATAACAGTTGAGCAGAACTAACTTTGTTCAACGTTGAGAACCAAGGGTGGTTTAAAAAATGTATTCTACTCGAAAACTACGAGTTTAATTGTAGTAGAAAGTGATGAAATCCTGTTAAAGTGTATTGTTCTAGGTTTTAAGGGATTTTAAATACGGAAAAATTAGCATACGTTCACCGTTTATGTCTAACTATTTCCCATATACATCAAGCGACGGTATTCAATTTATTGTTTAAACACATACATCTGTCATTTATAGCCTAATATTGTACGACATGGGTATCAAGTGTCGCCAGGCAAACATCAACAATTCCGCTCCGACTCGGCTAAACACCAATAACAGGCCCTCACCGGGTAGGAGTTCACAATTCCGACCCCGCAGTGTCTGAGCCGGCTTAGGAGACATTTCCTTCGAGTATGTAACCCTTCGCCAAATTATAGAAGCGGATCGTTCTCTGAGAAGGCCAGCAGCTATCTGACCGGTAGGCATAAGGATAAAGCTCTCAACGCATTAGCCGCTGTTTTGCGCCCGGATGGCGAGACGGGGTCTCAATGTTCAAGAATGATGTCTGAATCAATGTGACGACGGGGTGATGAAATGCTCCCCGAGACGGATAGATGGGGGGAAAAAAAACAACCAACCAAACTCACACAAACCCGAAAGTCTTAACTATCTCAGTGATTAAAGGCGGACGTAGACGAGGCGAAAGAAATGGCGACTAGTTGGTAGGGGCCGAAAGGATAAGGACGTTCGGAAAGGCGCGGCGTATGGTTGTTTTCGTGGCTAATGGCGGAAGATTGCGGGATATTGGCGATTTGATGGAGTGGAATTTTAGCCGTTCCGCCCGCAGAATTGTGGACGTCAACCGACTCGAGAAAGGATCACTGAGAAAATCCGCGATGAAACGTTTTTGAATTGGGTAATAATGCCGAATATCCTTGGGCTTTGGATTGCGTTCCACGATTGTCTGAAACGCGTCTCGGCGGCGATTCAAGTATCCGGCGATGTCCACGAGATTATAATGGCGGCGCGCCTCTTCGGCAAACTAATGCCATTAACGTGGGAAAGGTTGAGTGTCTTCTAACTGATTTCCGTACGTTAGTTAATTAAATGCGTTTCGTGAACGGATGATGAATTGACGCTAATCGGCTAATTAGGCTGAAAATAACATCAGCTGCGTCCTCTAGTTGTGATGCCTGAGTTAATTGATTCGTCACATTAGATGTGTTGACAGATAACAAAATATTTATTATATCACTGAGTCTCGTTAAGGGAGTGAGTGAATGGGTGAGTGAGTGACTGAGTGGTTTGTTTAGCTCTAGCCTTAAGGTTTTAACCTTAGTTTTAAGGTACATACGGACGAAGGTGACATTCAAGGAAAAACAGGTGAATTGAAACGACTAGCATTGACAGGTAACACCGGGATTCGAATCCCGAACCCGGGTTCCGGCAGTGTAGTATATTATCAGCTATGCTAGACAGGCACCGCCTCGCTCCCACAGACATTAACCATCACATCTGTAAATCATAACAATGCAGTCCGGGGAGGGGGGGCGGGTCCCTGGCCTTCGATTTTTACACGTTTCTACAGCGAGTTGTAATTAAATATAAGTCTGTTCCGGCCGATAGATCCTGAACTTCATGCAATTAAAATAATAAATCCCTATGCGTGAACGTTAGCCAAAATAATATCATTATTTGCTGATCTGAGATTTGGAGAGGCCTGTCACACTCGTGGACATCTGATTTACCAGCAGCCACAGCTTTATCTGGATCGCCAAATTGGGACCGGGTCGGATTGCTTTTGGCGCAACATCCATAAACCAATATATTGACACTCTGTGGGCGTCCGATACGGCTGGGATGGGATTTGTCTGGGGCCTTAATATCGTACAAAGGGAAAGACGGGCACCGGCTAAGGGTTCCTTTGATGGTAAATTGCGTCCAAGACCGACCGAATGCGGGCAAGAGGCAGCTCTCGATCTCCCCCCCCCTCTCTGTGTGTGTTTCATACGCACTATTTGAGATATTAAAATCTATTCGGGCTAGCATCGCGCTTATTGACGGTGAGAATGGTACGAAATAAAAGCCATCGGGATCCAACATCACTCCGTACTCTGTAGCTGTCGCATCTTGGTTATTGAATCGAACTCTGAAATCGTTTATTCGAACAGTTATTGACGCGTTTTATGGTCGACGGTATGTTAGACGCACGCACGCACGCACGCACACACACACACACGCACGCATATATATATATATATATATATATATATATATATATATATATATATATATATATATATATATATCATAAACACATACACACTCACGCATGCACATACACGCACATACACACACTTATACACAGACACGCACACACGCACACTCAATTTGTTTATGGGAGGGGACTGCGTGCGTGCGTGCGTGCGCGCGTGCGTGAAAATGTAGCTGTCTTTTGCTGCTTGAACACCAGCCAAATTTGGCAAAATAAAATGGCCGAATATCGGATATGGTGAACTGGCCTAATACGGATATACGTGGAGTGCCACATTACACTAGAATAAATAATGTTGAAACTCAATAAAGATTGGCTTCTATTCTTCTCCGGCCGTTCTGGCGGCGAACAGACAATAACAGGATGAAGTAATGGCCATTGTGTGGAGAATAAATACGTTTATATGCCAAGTTTGTGGATGAAATGTTATTTTTAACGGCCAGTTGTACTTGACTGACGGTTCTTTTTGAACACGAACGACTAAATGAAAGACTAAATACCGATAATAAAACGGTTGACCATTGTCTTCAGTACGCCGAAAAGTCTTCTCCATTACTGTCGGTCAGCGTGGAAGATTCATCGGGCTTAAGACAGAAAGCTAATGGGATGTATCGATTGAAAGTGCCGAACGTATGTGGTCTCTCCTGGTTGGTATATCGTATACGGGGATGATGCCAACGATTGCCTTAAGAAACATCAGTCCCCACGTCTCTGGCCATCTCTTCAAATGTAGTTTAAATAAATATGGAAACGAACTAATTAAAGGAATAACAATCGTTTGTCTATGACGTTGGCTGTTGGACGTTCATTCTTATGGGCAGTTCGAATGGAAGTATAGTTCGATCAATTTGCTGATTATGATCGATCTCATATATAGACTCCACCTAAAAACATGATGTTTTCTTTGAAAAAATACTCCCTACCTCACTGACTGACTGACTGACTGACTGACTGATTGACTGACTGACTGAGTCGCTCGCTCGTTCGCTCGCGCACGCACTCACGCACGCAAGAACGCACTTACTCACTCACTCAGTTTGCAAATTAGCCCACTAACATTAAGCCGTTCGTATATAAATGTTGAGGTCTAGAGTACATTATACCCCCCATTGCAATAAGGCACAAGGACGTGTATAAACTTCATATTTTGTTGCTAGATTTTTCGCCAAAGATCAATACAAATGTTTAACCAGAAGGCAACAGATCCATAGACGACAAGATGGTTATTTGCAGTTTGTTTCTAAATTATGTATTTATTTATTCACATTGCCCCCCCCCCATAATTGAGAATACGTAAAATGAAAATGTATAATACTTATAGATAAAATACTTTCTATATATATATATATATATATATTCAAACATATTATGTATATTATGATACATAAGTGTACGCGATGTACATGGACTCCGATTACATAAATGTGATGATGATGATTGGTGTCTTACGGCCACTTTTGTCCACAAGGTAGGCTAAATGGGCCGAGCGACCTCCAAAGGTAAGGAGACGAAGCGAAAGATGAAACAACCTTCAGATATGCCCACGCCGGTATTCGAACACGGGTGGTAGTGATATGTGATCCAGTACGCTACCGCTAGACCACGGAGGCGCCCCACATAAATGCGATAAACATGGCCAAGTAAACCGTTTATCACACGATATACAGAGGACGATGGAATATAGAACACTTTAATAAACCAATAAAAGCGAAAAGGAATAAAATAAACACGTACAATTAGGTATATTATTATATAAAATATAGTATAATGATTTCACTTGAAGGTGGACTAAATTGTGCTCATAGGAGTTTGGCTTTAAACATTTCTCATTGAATAATAGGAATTGTTTTACGTAGCCAATGTGAACATCCGGGGTTTGTTAAGGCATGTTTGGTGAAGTCAGGCGAGTGCTGTCGTTAAAGGTGCCAATGACAAACTGATGGTTCCAGGTAAAATAATCTGATAAGAAATGTACTCTGATAACAGTTATATGTTTAATGTCCTTGTTAGTGATGGGATAATAATAATGCTATGCTATAGTGATGTTGTGTTGGGCTTGATAGAGTCTTTGACAGTCTCAGATTCTCATAAATTGGAGTAGGTCAGGATTATGGCTGCCTTTATATAGTCCGAAGTTTTGTTTAGTCAAGCGCCATTGAGCTGATTCCATCTTCTTTAGGTTTTCAGCACTGATGTGTGCGGTTTCCATACCATATAACAAAACTGGCTGATACACGGTATCACACAAGTACCACTTAGCCTTACAGAAGGCATCAGGGCAGCACATACCTGATGATTCAAGTCTGTTTTCTGCTTGAGTGTTGAGTGCATCTCTATTCGTTCATACCTTAACGCGTTCATCTGATAGCAGAGTTCCTAAATTATAAAGCTGAGGTTCTATTTCCAACGCTGTATCGTCTATACACCATGTAGTACCCGGTGATAAGTTAAAACAGCCTTTCCAGCCATGATACAGTCAGTTTTTCTAACATTGAAGTTAAATTTCCACTTATTACTAAAAGCTTAAGTTTCATCAATAAGAGATAACAACCACGACAATTGGCATCATCTGTATAGGCCAGTCAGTCGAAATGCGTCGAAACCACCGGCCAGCTAACACAAAGCAATTACTGCTACCTCCCTCACGGCCTCGGACGCAGCACATCGCGCTCCCTATAGCGTCGACCTGTGTCCTAGCTGTTATTGTACTGTTTTGTGTCGATTGTTCGAGTCACGGCCTCACAAATCTGCCATCAATATTGCCGCTAGTTTCCTGGACAGCTTATTTAGGGCTGCGGTAATTGACACCAAATGATCTAGTAGGTAACTAACTGCGAAGGAGTGAATTAGTTGGCCCATTGAGTAATTTGTACACGCCTCAAAGCGCTCTCATCCGCTATATAAATATAATGCTAGGCTTAGTAACGGAATACAATCATTAGCAACTTCTTACTAGGTTAATGGAATTAACAAATATCCCAATGTAAAGGATCTATATATAAAGATCACTATTTCCTTTAATTTCATATACACGCAATGCCATCCCTTTATGAAACGAGCCCAATTCATTTGTTTGACACGCGACTTAAGGTCTGATTTCCTATATTTTAAGTTTTTTGGTTTGCTTGTAATATTTAATACTAGTTAATGTCACTCACGTGGCAGTGGTTAACCAGTGGTTGAATGAGTGCATAAGTGAACGAGTAGTGGAGTGATTAAGTGAGTGAGTGATTGGGTGGTTGGATCAGTGAGTGGATGGGTGATTGCGTGAATGAGCCAGCTAGAGATTGATAGAGTTTATGAATGAGTGCGTGAGTGAGTTAGTGTTTGTGTGTGTAAGCGAGCGACCGAACGAGTGAGTTAGTTAATGAATATATGAGTGAGTGAGTGAGTGAGTGGGTGTGTGAGTGGGTGTATGAATGAGTGATTGAGTTAATGCAGTTTTGAGTAACGTGGATGTTTGGTAAGTTAACTTATACGCAATCTAAATATCTTCATAAATTATAAAATATATTATTTGTCTGTAGCCGTATATTTGATCCATGTTCTTCATCGAAGGAGCTTCCTCGTGTTTGATAGTTTGAACTCTGAAGTGAAAAACACGTAGAGAGGTGTTTACGGTTAAAACATGGATCCTCTCTGCTTCCAGACTACGAACACCGTCTCGAATCTCAAGTAGTGGGTACCGCTTTTAGCTTCTTTCGCTCGTACCAATATACCGTAAGCGCTCCGTGCACACATACTTTCAGCTGGTATATTATGTCAGTAAAATGATCCATCCCTAGTTCTATCCGTATCATGTCATGATATTTAGAAGGTTGTTTTCACCTTCTTCTTGGCCTTTGTGGCGACATCTGTTGCTTGGTGGCTTAGATTAAACTACTATATCACTTTCACGGCTGCAGTTAGCCAGTTAATTAACGGGCTGGACCCCGCGCCATTAGGTTGCTGAATCTGCTAATTTCGAAGACAATGAAGATCAACGTATAGTGTCATGTTGTGGCCATGGCTGATCATAGACTGATCGAACACGGGAAATCTACAAATCGTGTAACTAGACACGCATGGATGTTCCCCCCCACACTGTTTGTATATGCATATATTATCGTACTTCGGTGTTATTGTGTACAGTAAGCATAAGCATATTTCTGAGTGCAGGAAATATTGCCGAATGCATTGTTTTAAGTACGAAACTGTGATCTTCCACATCATCGTGTAATGTTTTTACCATTTCTTTTACCTGTCCACTCAAGTCATAATACGAACTAACGGAAAGGACAACTGGTAGAGTCGACACCAATTAGCTAGGACATGAAGAGGATCAATTGATAGATGATCTAATCTGGATCCAAGTAAATACTTCGGTGTAAAGAGGTCTTATAACGTGGATTGTTAGCGACACGGCGTGTTCTTCTGTAATGACGTTCTTAACTAAGATAGAGATCATCATAAAGTAACATAGAGACAGGGAAGATGGCTACCGATAGCCTGTCTCATCTAATTCAAAGCTAACTCCTCTAACTACAGATGTAGAGCTTAAACTGCGGGCCACCTGGGGGATGTTTCATCGTCAAGACGTCAACATTTGTTTGCGTTCCTGGATCATACGATGTTTACTTTGGAGTACGAATTCTCAGATGCACTTTGTGCTTTGGAGTGTGTTCTTTCTCGCATGATCTCTGTGTTATTGAGTATCTGCATGTAGGTTTGTATGCCTGTCAACTTGTTCGTCTTTCTTTATGTCTTCCTGTCTTTCCGCCTGCCCACTTGTCCGTCCGGTGCAAAGTAAACTAGACAACAATGGCCGTTTTCTAGAAAATTGGCCATCCGGCACATTATGAAATAGAGAAAAGTCAGCTTTATCAGCATCAATACCATCAAGACTAGATAAATGTTAATTGTTCATACTTTAATTGTTTAAAACACTCATCAGCTCATTCAACAGTAATTTTGTTTTACACATTTCATGTTAACCTCAATCTTGCGGTTAATGGCTGGATACTAACCGCTAAATGGTTTCTGATTAGATGCGAATTTTCGCTAGCAAATTTCCTATCGTGCAAGTGAAAGAAGTGGCGAGAATAGCCTTCAGTAAAAGTTTAAAATAGAGAACCCGCGAATCATCGGTAAGTGGAGCTACGAATTGTTGTAATTAGTGGCCAGAATTATTTGCATTAAGGTGTTCAAGATTATTCGTCATATTTCGTGGATAAGTCATTCACTGATATACGCAGTAATCATAATCAAATACGGTATTTGGCATTTAAGCCTAATCGTTTAATGTTGGTTAATTCAGTGCATGGTTTATATATCCTTCATGACATAATTTAACTCATTGATTTTGCAGGACGTTTAGCATTTTGCGGCTTATGTCGTCATGTGAGTCGATTGATTAAACTCATTAGTAAATATATTCTCAGTGTCTTTGTCTCTCCTTCATCTTACCATATAATCAGGTAGCTCAAAAAGGGTATATCTATAGGCCTCATTGTCCACTCTTAAGCTCATATATATATATATATATATATATATATATATATATATATCACATTATAACTTTCAAGATCGATTTGAATCGGCTAATAATAATTGAATACTACAAACGACGCACACACACACACACACACACACACACACCTGGGGTCGTTTGTTACTCCGGCAGGCATCTCCATGGGTATTAAGCTGCGGACAGAGTTTTTTCCAATATTATGAGTAATTAGATTACACTGATATAGGAATTTTGTTAAATGTATAGCTATTATAATCCCGACATGTCATTCGCAGTATCGGAGATCTGCCTGAAATCCGCTGTTCTCGACCATGGGTCAAATATATCAAGTGGATAGGCGCTTTAATTTAGATCCCACCACACCTAACTGCATATACTTAGGGACGCTAAATTAGGTGTGAATGAACGTTCACTTTGTGATGAACGGAAACATATGAGGATTAGCTGTTAGGTTCGAGTAAATCGTAGTATTTACTCAGGTTTGAGACGATATTTCGTTCTAGTCCAGTAATAATCCATTGCGCAGTATTGCTATTTTGTTTTTATTTTAGTTTAATCGCTTCAGTGAGTCCATGCTGAGTTAATGTACATTCTCTTTGTTATGAACAAACTGTAATGTTTGTTAACACGCTGAGTGTATATATAAGGCTTAGATTTTCACTTAGGTTAGAGAAGAAGTTCGACGCCAGACCAGTCGGACGTGTATTGATACATGGTTCATATAGGTAGGATTTATTCAGTTATTCGAACCCAGAATAAAGCTGAGGTCAGCATCTGAGGTGTCGAAATGTTTTATATACAGGTTTCTTTTGGACCACAGAAAATTCCTGTTGAATGTAAACTGTGGTGTCAAAATAGTTTATGATATGTATGTAGCAAGTCACCATTGAACCACACGCACGTGTTGTTTGCTGCGAGCTGTGGTATCAAATGGTATGTTTTTTACGTGCTTCCGCTTTTTGTACATAGCCTGCACGTAGCCGCTTTCCTGTGGGTGCGACATATTTGTCGTGTACGAAAAGCGAATTAGCTGGTTTCCACAGGCTGATGAGTAGACCAGACACATGCTTAGGTATACGCACACATCTATCAATATGTGGAGGTATGGAACATTTTATTTTTAGATTAATGTTTGTATAGTTGTATTTGTATTTAGATTTATGGAGGTAGGACTGGTGAGACATTACACATGTCTCAGCAAGAAAAGTCGCCACTCTGGATTCAGTCCCCTGAAGAAACGTCCAGAGTTTGAATTCACGGTTCGAGATTCTCTGTGCCTGTGCCTTATTATACACAGCTAAAACAAACAACACACACACACACACACAAACACACACACACAAACACACACAAACACACACACACATAGATAGACCAGGATTCAGAGTGCCTTTTTAAAGCTGGATTTATATAGAAATTAGGCTGTTCTTGATACAGATCAATAACAAAATACAGGTAGAAAAATATTCTAAAGTTGTTCTCATAAGAGTGAGTGAGTGAGTAATTAAGTAATTGATTGATTGAGTGAGTAGGTGAGTGAGTGAGTGAGCGCTGGTCAAAATCGAGACATTGACATGAGAGGTGAATGCCTAGCAAAAGGGTGGATGTAAGATAAAATCCCCTTGCCTTATGGGGGAAAATGGACAAAAGTTTGAAATAAAAAGTGATTTTTTTGTCTCTCTTTTCTGGTTGTGGATGTCTTCCATGTTGTGTATTCGTAGAACTGATAAATGACTATTAAAATGTTCGAGATAATTCTGTCCTTAATTGAATGATAACAAAAAAGAAGCCTTTAAAGTCGAATGTCCAAAGTTTTCATAACTTAATTGCAAAATATAATTTGGCTTCAGAGAGGCTTCTGTTATCAATTGTTGATTGGCTTCTCTTTAAATTGCTATTGCACTAAAGTTCCATAGCTGATAGATTATATAATTTTCAAAATTGAATTTTGTATTAATATCACTTTTCTATCTCAAACTTTCAACCTTTTCAGGATATGACATAGAGGTGGGGACTTTTGTCCATTTTATCTATAAGGCAAGGGGATTTTATCCCAAAGGGCTTTTGTCCGTATACCGAAAAGTGTATGGCCGAGATTGTTGTAGATAAAAGACAACTCTCGTTATTACATACCGCTAGCATATTTTATGGCGGTGGGGCAACCACCTGCCCATCACATACCTCTGCATCTACCCTGAATGAACACAACTAGCTTGATTCTTTGCTTGTTTATATCATTTCAACCTTTTAATTGTATTTGAGTACGTCGTACAACTCCTCTCCTACTTATTGTGGGTGTTTTACAAGTGTTTCTGCCAGTGGGTTCGTACGTACATGTTTGAGTGTGGTTAGGCGGATGCTGGCTCGTGCAATTATGTATAGACGAGTATGTAGTTTTGCGCTGGTACATGAGTGCGCGCGTGCAACTGGCATTACTCGGTGTGTCATCACCAAACTCAGGTCATCCAGTCATATACTATTGCAGGTGCCAGTGTATCGGCTCAAGTCATATGGTGATTGTGCGTTTAGTGTTGCAGCCCCCAATTTGTGGAATAAGTTGCTGGCAAATATTAGAAATTCGTCGTCTCTTGGAAATTTTAAGTCTCTTCTAAAAACACACCTATTTAAGGTCGCTTTCACAGATAAATAATTATTATCTTTTAAATCATTACAGGGTTTTTACAGACATTATTTGGGGTATTATTAAATTACATATTATTTGTACAGCGCCTTTGAATGGCTCCTGCTAGTAAGGGCGCTTTATTAAATATACATTATTATTATTATTATTATTATTATTATTATTATTATTAATCAACAAACGTTCTTTACCACGTTGCCCTTCTTCCCGTGTTTGCCCGCATCTGGCCCAAATGGGAGGGGTGGAGGCGGCCCGAATTACGTAAACCAGCCCCGCAGCTATCTCGGTTAATTAAGAAGCCGATGGTACAATAACTATTTCCCCTGATCCGGTCCCAGATAAATAGAGATGTTCGGAGTAGAACGGTTCATCTCAGATCATAAAGGAATTCCTTGCCATTGTCTAACATTGGACTGCTAGAATCGGCTGCCGAGAACAAAGTAACCGTCGGCAAGAATTTGTCTCGTAATTACTTCGGCGTCAGGTGCCCAGTCTCGCTCCTTCCCTGTCTTTCTTTGGCGTACAGTAATATGGCATTGGTACTTCTTTAGCACTGTGAGTCTAATGAGATTTTGTCGGATTAAATAATTAGTTGTCATTATGTACGGTTATCCCGCGTCTAAGAGGTTAAATGTTCAATGTAATTGATAAACGACGATTTCTAGGACCAGTCGAAGCAGATAGACAGATAGATGGATACATTCCGCGGATGAATGCAGTTAGGTTGAATTTGGTCGACAGTTTAAAGAAATCCGAACATCAAAAGACAAGTTTCTTGTCCATCGAAGTGAGAAATCAAAATAACATCAAAGTTGACGCTCTTAATATGCATTGACGTGTGTGTGTGTGTGTGTTTACAACTTTGGTATTAGTACCATGTTATCATATCTTACCAAAATGTTTATACATGTATGTCTGTGTTCATGCCATATCTTTCTATATGACTATATGTCTATTTCGTTCTTATCCGATCATCTATTGTGCCATAGTCTGTGAGATGCTAAGCGTTGATTTGGAATATTGAGATGTTCTTGTTTTAGGGACACAGTTCGACGTATATCTTATGTATATCAGTGATTTGGACATGATATTTATGTAAAATAACCAGAGAAAGGGAATGACGTGTGAGAAAGAAAGATGGGGTGATTTTGAGTAGATAGAAGTAGATAGATAGATATTGAGAGAGAGGGGGGAGTTTGAGAGCTAGAGCTTGATAGAGAGAGAGAGAGAGAGAGAGAGAGAGAGAGCTAGATAGATAATATATATATAATATATATATATATATATATATATATATATATATATATATATATATATATATATATATATATGAGAGAGAGAGAGAGAGTAGAGAGAGAAGGGGATGAGAAAGAGATAGATAGATAGATAGATAGATAGATAGATAGATAGATAGATAGATAGATAGATAGATAGATAGATAAATAGAGGGTCAGATAGAAAGATAGATAATAGATAAAAAAGTAAATAGATAGATAGACTTTAAATTGATAGATATATAGATAGCTATAGCCAAGCAGATAGACATATAGAGAGTTAGTTAGAGACAGGGAGCGAATAAATCCAGACACACGGAGCTAGCAAAGAGGCAGACAATTTCCGGACATGACGTAATAAGCCGCCACCTTGGGTTCTACACCACTCTGCGTGAGATTTATCCCGTTCCACTCATAAGTGGAAAAAATCATTAGGCAATCGACTGGTGTCTATTTCCCGGCCTTTTGTGAGTTCAGGAGCATTCAGGATATTCCCGCTATCTGCTAACATCAAAGTATTCACTGACGTCTCATGGATACTCAATATGCCTCTACCTGGTCGATCGAATCACTTAACAGTCTCTTTAAATACGCTAGAAAGGCAAATCTGCCTTGGTAGAGGGCGTGTCTCGTTAGTAAGGCGCTCCGCTTTATTCCGCTGTCTCGCCGGCGAGATGACAAATGGGCCACATGCCGCCATCAGTGGTGTAAAGCCGTCTGAGGTCAACATCTGCTGCCATCTATCGTCAAGTGAGGCGCATTGCTGACGGCTGATAGGCGACACGAAAACGTCTGGAGAACAGTCCAATCCGTCTTTTCGAAGCGCAGTCCAATTTCTAATGGGAGTCAGTTTAAACTGACGTAAGAACAAAAGATCCTTATCATGGCATCACTCCAGATGCTTACGCTAGTCAAGTTACGTTGAAATTAAATAAGGTTATATATCAGGTAAAAAGGTGTCTTTGTCAGAAGGAAGACATCTTTTGTCCTCACAGTACCATAGCTCTGTGACCAACGTCTAAATATCACCGGAAGTGGGAACTGACATTAAGAGATACATATCAACTAATAATGGCACATCTACATTGTTATATGAAGTCCATAATGTTATGAAACGTGAGATCCTTGTCACAATAATGACATATTTTTTAACGTGATGAACAAAGCCTTAACAAAGAACCGATACAACGAACACTTAATGAATATGCAAGCAGACAAGCAAATGTGTAAACAAATGAATAAATAAAACAAACAAACAAATGAACAAACAAATGAACAAATAAACAAACAAACAAACAAACACACACACACACACACACACACACATATATACATATATATATATATATATATATATATATATACGTGTGTGTCTGTGTGTGTGTGCGTGTTTAATACCTGAGTCAAATTATGTCGGATTATTGAACAATTATCGGATATATTACGAAGATGATGGTATCCTATCCGGATATCTGTTATATGTGATACAATATTTCCGGTCAAAGAACACGGTATCAACTCGATCTAGACGGGTTTGGTGGTCAGTGTAAATAAGGGGAGTAGTAGTGGCAACGACAATCTCCACCGAACAGAGCGTGATAGAGATAGATGCTTGATATGTGGAAACCACGCAGCATCAGCAACTACACATTACTGTCAGACTTAATTGTGTATGTTTCAGTGTAATGGAATAATTTGTTTAGTTGACTGACAGATAATGGGCCAGTTGTTGATAGACAGCTTATTTTAGAAGGAAGGTATGCCGCATAGTTTCCCATATAGACCCAATGTTTAATAGAAGTGCACGTGCTTTCTCGGCGATGAAACTTCCCACAGACCCAGACATATTGGCCCCTGATAATTCTTGGTTTCTACGATGTATACTGTGATATGTACAGCAATCAAACGTTATAGTCAAACATGACTATTTGTTCTCGAGGTACACAGACAGGGGTGTGTTTCTAGGCACACAATGGTAATTGTTTGAAATAATTACAAATGAAGACCTCGCACTGGCGGATTTGGTTTTTGTTTTTGGCGAAAATGAATCAAAGTCGGGACATTATATTATGTTATTAGAACTCGGCAGGATACCAAAATTTGCGTCTGATTTAAGGAAGTACCCTGCTATAATAATAATAATAATAATAATAATAAAACACCTGATATTAGCAATTGTGAAGTGCTATCTTAGAAAAGTGAAACCAGATCAACATATGTGACTTCTTATACTGATAAGACTAGAAACCAAGCTCACTCTCTCTCTCTCAATCTGTATAGTATCAGAAATGACGTGTTCCTTGTATCAGCTGTTTGTATTTCATTAGGTTATTTCAACGTGTTGTCGTCGTCGTATTCCTTAATGGTATTACTGATGGATGTGATTTATTCCAAGTATCAGCGCTGAACGCTTGTATGCGTAAATCGTTTATGAATACACCAGCACAGCAACAATAACACCTTACACCCTTGTTATAGCTATCACACGGAATACAGCTCACATAATTATTATACCTTACACTCTTATTATTGCTCAAATACCTATTATAGCTTACATACTTTTTTCCGTTCCATAGCAACACCTTCTCATGAGCATATATTAGTGAAGGAACTATTTAAGTATTACGATCCCACAGTGAGGCCTCGCTATAACTCTAGCCATACAGTGAACGTGAGGGTTAGGTTCTCTCTACAGCAAATCAATGACCTTGTAAGTATAACAATTGTTTCATTCATTGCTACGTGCTGGTCAGATACAAGGGAAAGCAACGACGTTATTGTGGTACTTATAATATATAAGTTCCAGTGCGTGAACAATAATATTTTCTCTAAGAAAATAGTTGCGGAGCCAAATCCACGAATTCAGGCATTATAACAAGGATATATATGTTTTATATGTTTTTATATGAAATAGATTCGTGTAATACAGGCTCAGATATACAGACTTACACACCATTCCTATATGTACATATTCATCCATCTAATTTCATTAATTTAATCTTAATTTCGTTATTTCAGGACGAAAAACGACAAATATTAAAGATTAGCGGCTGGATAACGGCGGTAAGAAAATAGAATTACAAACTTATCTTCAACTGCAATTAAATGAAACATGTATATATACATATTGCACATCCAAACCTATGAGTACATCTATGCCATTAAGAATTAAGCGTTTCGATTTAGGAATGGTTTGATGATTTCCTAACCTGGAATCCTGACGAGTATGGAGGTCTAAAGTCAGTCGTTGTGCCACCGAAACAACTATGGGTGCCTAAGCTAGCCATTGGCAACAGGTACTCTATGGCTGATGTTTTGTTTAATTCGCACTATGTTTAACTTATACAAAAGAAGTCACCAGTTGGAATTAGTCGTATGAGATTAGACATAAACATGTAGATTTTTAAACATATAGATAGATATACATATATGAATTTAAACATAAATACATTTTTCCGTTGATTACACACATGAGCGATTCTTCGATCATTGGAATAAGACCACCCGTTTGTCTTAACTGGTATACGTATGTTTGTGTATTTGTGGGTGCATACATTTCTGTACATGCGTGATGGCGAGCGAACGCACGTATACACCGTCACCTCTATGCAATTGCATGTATTTCGTATCGCAGCGCCACCAAACTATTCGACGGAGAGCACTACCGACGTTTCTGGATCACAGTCCGGAACACTGGCGAGGCTCGCTGGCAGCCGGGCGGCGTCTTCTCCATAGCGTGCGCCCTGGATATGAACTTCTATCCGTTCGACGACCAGCGCTGTACGATAGAGATCGAGACATGGGTGTACACTGCCGACAAGGTGAACCTCACCAACTCGATGGACACAGTCGGCATCGATACGTACGTGCCTCACGGGGAGTGGACGATAATCAAGACCGAGGTGAGGAGCGTGAACGTCATCTACCGGTACTACCTGGCCGAGTCGTTTCCCGAGGTCTACTTCACCATCTTCATCCGGAGGAAGTACACGTTCTACTTCCTCTACATCCTCTTGCCGTGTCTGATGCTATCCGGTGTCCTCTTGATGGTCTTCCTGCTGCCGGCCGACAGCGGCGAGAAGGTATCACTGGGAGTCTCAATCCTGGTGGCCATATCCGTCTTTTTGCTGCTGGTAGCCGGTAAAGTACCCGACACCTCGGACGCCATACCGATTATAGGTGAGTAGCATAGGGATTTTCATTTTTAGGTGGGTGCTATTTCATTACAGGTGGGTGTCATTGGTAGTCATTTCGATTAGAGATGGACATCGTACCAATTATAGGTAGGTATCATACCGATAACAGGGAGGTATCATACCGATTATAGATGGGTATTTTGTTTCATTTATGCATGTACTATGCCGAATATAGTTAGTCCTTATTCTGATTATAGGTAGGTATATGCCAATTTTAGGTAGGTATTTTGCCGATTATAATACTGTAACAAATATAGGTAAGTAATATACTGAATTGAGACAGGCACTATACTGATACTGGGTAGGTATTTTCTTCAGTGGACAGGTAAATCATCTTATAATTTAATGACAGTCTATCAGTTTAGTGTTGATATCTTTGTTTATATTTAGTTCTCATAATAATCTTATGGAGGTATATGACAGGTACATAAATTTGTTTAGCAAACTATCATCGTTATGAAATCCATTTTGTATCTAAATGGCAGTTATTATTATTATTATTATTATTATTATTATTATTGTCACCATCCCTACTACTATTACCACTACTACTACTACTACTACTACTCCTATTATTACTACTACTATAACTGGTACTGGTACTATTACTACCTCTAGTAATGATGATGATGATGATGATGATGATTGATTGATATTTTACCGCCACTTTTGTGCACAAAGTAGGCTAAATGGGCCGAACGACCTCCAAAGATAATGAGGCGAAGGCAATGACGAAACAATCTTCAGATATGCCCACGCTGAGATTCGAAAACGGGTGGTAGTGATCTGTGGTCCAACGCATTACCGCTATACCACGGAGGCGCCCCTACTACCACTAATAATAATATAATATAATATAATATAATATAATATAATAATATATAATATAATAATATATAATATAATAATATATAATATAATATAATAATATATAATATAATATAATATGAAATGATATGATATGATATATGATATATATATAGTATAGATAATAATATAATATATTTTAATATAATATAATATGAAATGATATGAAATGATATGATATAATATGATATGATAAGATATGATATGATATGATATGATATAGTATAGTATAATATATTTTAATATAATATAATATAATATAATATGAAATGAAATAAATATATATGATATGATATGATAGATATGATGTAATGTAATATAATATAATATAATATAATATAATATAATATAATATAATATAATATAATACAACCACTATCACTACTACAAAACAAATATTATTATGTTATCAAGCTCCTCTTCCATATCCTGATCTTCGTCTTCTCTATTTTAATCCCATTCCAGCCATTTATCTGACCTACTTCATGATGATAACGACGATAGCCGTGGCGTTGTCGGTGGTCGTCATCAAGCTGCACTTCAAGACGACCGACCTCAAGCCGCCTCAATGGCTGAGGACGTTGGCTTTCCAGTATCTGGCTCGGTTCGCCTGCCTCAACCTCCACCAGCGCTACTATCAGTCGTGGCTGAACCGAAGAGAGCAGCATCACAAACGGGACATCACCTGGTCGGAGACGTTCACCGAGGAGATCAAGTCGCATAACTCCCGCGGTACGCTCAGCTCGACGCCGGACGGGCAAGAAAACTACGAGCTCCTCCATCAGAAACGACGTGAGCCGAACGACGTGGATGTCAACGACGTACGCGACGGCGCCGGCGGCGGCGGCGGCCCCAATCTTCGCCCACTCTCGGCCGCGCCGTCTCACTACGCCCACCTGCTGCAGGCTAGCGGCGCCGAGTCGAGGTATGACGTCATTGATCGGGTCGAGGTCGAGCCGAACGAGTGGAAGAAGATCGCCGAAATTTTCGATCGTTTCTTCTTCTGGCTCTTTCTCATCTGCATCATCGTTCCAACGGTGTTCATTCTCGGCTTTCTCAGATTGTTCAAGGACGAGCTATAGCGCGTTCGAAACGGGCGGGGAAAAAAGCTAAACTAACCAACAATAGGAAGTCTTAGTCGGCTGTTTTTTTTTTGGGTGCAGGGGTGTTTGTTTATTTGCAGTGGTTCCCCTTTGGATGATGGTGTCTGCTGGCATCTGGTGGGATACCACATGGAGATTCTCCCGTCGGAGAATCGGACTGTTTTTGCGCTCGATGAGGAATTGACGTGCTGAATGTTTCATCGAGTGGAGATTTGGCGGAGTTCGCGCGCATCTGCTGTCCGAGGGGCAGGATTTCGTCTCGAAGCGTCGTGGGCGTGTGGATCAATCCGGACTTATTGAGATTTGGATCGTTTTTGTGTGAAACCAAATCGAAATCGACGCCTGTTGAATAGATGGCGCGGGATCCGAGGCAAACGTGCGAAGTCGGAAGCTGCGCCAGAAATATGGGATTATATGAAGTGAATAAATTATCGACTATAGACGAAGCTAGCTTTCCCGACTATGTTCACGGTAGTTGAATAATGGTCGGGTTCACTGCAGCGCGGCTTTATCTGTGTATACCACGCACGACATACCAACTACTGCTGCACCGATGTGTGCTTCGTCCTTGTCGGTTGGGCAGTAGGCGGTTAGCTAAGGGAGAGATGTGTCAGAGTCTGAAGCGAGGGCCGAGTCCAACTCTTCGCGGATGTGCATCCCGGAGGTTCTGTTCAGAACATAACAGCTTCACATCGCGATAACACGGAGACGCTTGTAGTTCTTTTATGTCACGAATGCTAGCGAAAGTTTACCCAAGTACGCGTGCATGCATCCATGGAGACACACATTCATATCTACGCCTGTGCAAAGACACTCGTAGACAAAACGCATGTACATGGACGCGAGCAAGAATACATTGATACATATAAATGTATGTAATACATATCGTAGTGTGTACTCTATAACCCCCTTGTGTCCATATATATATATATATATATATATATATATATATATATACATTACAGTTAAACCGTATAATCAGGTATTATGTATATTACCTGATATTTCAGGTAATACTTCTACTGATAACTGAGATTTAATACACATTACCTTAAATGTCCAGGTGATATACATATTGCCTGATTATACAGATTAACTGTAGCATATATATATATATCCATAATGAAGTCACTATTGTCGAAATAATTTAGTTTTGAACTTAGTTAGGAAATGACGATAGGTACATCAGCTCTAAAAGTGGTAAACAATTGCAGATAAATACAGAAAAAACAGCTTATTCTAAGATTAAAATAGGGTGTATGACTTTGTATGTCTTATTGCTACGCTATAGTTGCCTTGAATGGGGAGCTGCATGAGAATGTCTATACAGAAGATGGATCGGGTCACAATAAATGGGGTAGGAGAAGCTTATTAACTGGTACTTTTGTATATATATATATATGTATATATATATATATATATATATATATGTGTGTGTGTGTGTGTGTGGTGTGTAGAGAGGACGATATATATATATATATATATATATATATATATATAGAGAGAGAGAGAGAGAGAGAGTGTGTGTGTATGTGTGTTTATGTATTTTGTGTGTGTGTCTGTGTGCTACGCCCCTCCCGCGTGTATAGAAAGAGATAGCGAGAAACAGTGTGTGTGTGTGTGTGTGTGTGTAGAATGAGAGAGATAGATAGATACAGAGTGTATGTGTGTGTGTGTGTGAATTTAAGAAGATTGTATGTTGAAGATAAATAAAGGTAGCAACTATTTTTAATCATGTTTTTATTCGACATTTTGGACCGTAGTTAGTTGGCGGGAGAGGGTATATAGCATTGTAGTTTGTATGAACCTAGCAATATTCTTTAGTTGCTGTCTTTCACGTGATGCGCGCGCGCGCACACACACATACACACAGGCTCGTGGGTGTGCACACACGCACACACACAGAGAGAGAGAGAGAGAGAGTGAGAGACTCGCAAACCATCAAATCATACACATACAATAACATATTTTATTAAAAGATCATAAACGAATGAATAACATTGAGCAATGAAATATACAAACAATATCTAACACTTTATCCAAAGTATGTACTATGATTTGAAAATAAACGGCCTTTATACATCCTATCAATAACCAAATTGCACCAAGCTCTATTAAAATTATTAGCACGGTTAACGCTATGCAACAGACTGGTAGGGAACACGCGACCCCCCCCCCCAACACGTGCACACACACACACACACACACACACACACACACACTACGTATGCACGCGCACACGCGCACACACGAAATATTAAGTAATAAGAAGACTACATATCATACTGAAGATATCAGGATGATTCATAATATCAGTTACTGGTACATTAAACTGATTTAAAGTAACACAGAAATCACAGATATATTAGTTGGTGACTATATTTTTAGCCAATAATTTTCAATTGCGATTATATATTCCAGGTAGACGACCGAACTAAAATAGGCCTTGCGTACAGTTTTTACGAATACCCGTATTGAATCCTCAAATCATTGGTATGAGCTAAATTTACTAAAATCAGTTTATTCCCCTGAAAAACAACCCTTTGATGAACCATCTGGGTTTGTATAGACAACCGTATTTAAGTAAGATGGTGATTATTGGAACAGCTTTAGACTGGCTGAACCTGTTATGGAATATACCAACTTGCACAGATGTAACCGCAAAATAAATACCCAGGCATAATGACCATAACTTGCAGACGTACAAAGCTCTCTAAAGTCTTCATTACGATAACTATCCATTATGACCGAATAAATGGGTGCATTATGATGCAAAGGCTCCGCCGGGCTCCGGGGCTTTTTAAATTAAGACGAAATGGAAAAATTTGAAGTAAGGCCTATTTTCTCGATTTTTTTAGCACATACATAGTTTTCCCAGCGTTATATACGCCCGTGCCTGTATTCGTATAAATAGTTACGGGACTGGCCAGATTATAGTAATGTACAGGTCGAACCTCGCCGAGGAAAGTGCTTTCCGTACGGATCAGTATCGAGCGTCCACCGCCTCTCGTATCATATCAGCTCCGTCACCAAGATACGGTTTATCACGTCCAAATGATAACGGATATCGGTCAGCTGAAAAGGGCCGAAGTTGACTTTGATACCTGTCTTCCGAGTGGTACCTATAACAGACAGATACAATTAAGCAGGCTTTCTTACACTCGTAACAAGGGGTTGTATTTGTGCTGAGTTCAACAAAACACACACACACACACACAAACACACACACACAACTCAAACTTTTGTTTCGTTAAAATATATCTAAGGATAATAGGTCATATGTGCGAAGTGTGGTCGGCACCGAATATAAGTAACTGACAGACAGACAGACAGACAGACAGACAGACAGACAGACAGACAGACATACTGACTCACTGACTGACTTATTGACTCATTCACTAACAAACTAACTACCTGATTGACTGACTGACTGACTGACTGACTGACAGACTGACTGAATGACTCACTAAATCGCTGACTGACTGACCCACGGGACTCTCTAAACGCAACATATTATAGCGAAATTTACTATACCTACTAACATTTAAATGGCGAGTGAATTAGTTAGTGAGTGTATGACTCATACTATGAGCGAATGAGTGAGTAGATGGGCGAATAAGTGCGTAATTTGTCAAATTCTGAACTGAGCGTGTTAGTGGATCATATTTATGCTCCGGCTCTGGTCACACCTTCGACATATGATAGATGGGCGACTCTCAAGCGAAGTGTCCCCCACAAACCCAGATACTGTTCGGATCCGAACCCCTAATTAAATGTTTCCAACTCGGTTCTCTGAGCGCTACGCTATGAGAGGGCCTCCAAATATCAATCAGAGTTACGCTAACTGTGCAATCACTGACCTCTTCTCGTTGAGGGGATCTTGGTCTTCTTTTTTGCAGCCTTCTGCAATAAGTCTTATAAACAGTGCCAGGGCGTATATTAGGCCGACCAACAGCACGATGTCGTTAATTGCGAACATAAACACACTGGCTGTTAATAATGACTTGCTGTACGATGTTGTCGCCATTGGCCCTGAAGAAGAATAACAACAACAACAACAAATAAACAACAAAAAAAAACAACCCTAAAAAATAAACAACTATGTATGCCAAATTCAGTAAACTAACGTATTCGCAACCCTTGCTTAACAGGCACGCATGCACACGCGGAGAGACAGAGATATTTTCATTTACGGACGCGCATATGCACCCAATGCTTGCAAGTAAACACGCACCCAGGCACGAAAACACACGTAGAAACGTGGATTATGTGGCTACCAGAGGTCGGCAATGAGCCAAGACATATTATCAATATTTAGGTCTCTTTTATATATAGGCAACGATACATATGTATATAGATTTGTGGAGGTGAAGAATAATGCCTTTTTAGTTTTATGTATAAGTAGATCTATGTATGTCTCGATTATATATTTATAGATGTACTGGCCTTGATATTCTGAGTCAGTGTCAATATATATATATATATATATATATATATATATATATATGTGTGTGTGTGTGCGTGTGTGTGTGCGAGTGTGTGCGTGTGTATACCATTTATTTATTTGACATCTGGTATTCTCGATTATAGGTCAAACACATCAGGTAGATAGACACCTTAATTTGGTTCACACCACACCTAACTGCATATATAAGGGACGCTAAATTTGGCTAAGTGATGAACTTACTAAGTGATGAACCTAGACGTATTAAAACTTGTAGTTAGGTTTGAGTGAATGTTAGTGTTTACTCAAGGTTGAGGCGATATTTCATTCTAGTCCACTAATAATCCATTGTGCAGTATTTCTATTTCTCTTTTATCCTAGTCGTTCGGCTGTTTCTATGTGTAGGCAGAGTGTACACCTCACAAGTTTGTCGTGAGTTCAATTTTAAAGCTAAAAGGGTCTAACTATTCATCGTATTCGAATCCGGAATGAAGCTGAGGTCGGCCTCTCAGGTATCGATGTATTGTTATGGGTAGGTTTATTTTAAACAACAGCAAATTGCCTATTTAGAGGAATACATTTTGTATATGTTTCCGTTTCCTGTATATAGGTACTTCTATTTTTCTGTAGACTTGACACATTTGTTACATACGTAATGCAGTTTAGTTGGATTTCACAGCTGGATAATACTATTAATAGGCTAGACTTATTATCAATGTTTAGGGCCTGTTTATATATCAGTTTCCGCATAGATTTATAGAGGTATAGAATTTGAGTGATGTTTGCGTGTTGATGATGTGAGTCAGTGCTATCATACACACATACGCACGCACGCACGCACGCACGCACGCACGCACGCACGCACGTATGTACACACGCACGCGCGCGCGCATATATATATATATATATATAAATGTATATATAACGCGTACACACTCCCACACATACACAAACATATATATGCATACATACCTGGATTTAGCGCTTTGATATTGTCCGACAAAGCAATTGTGCTTATGACAATGGCTGCTATTGTAACGATCAGTGTAATGAATTGGAGTACTGCGCCAATGATTACCTGATGAAAGATTCTTACATTATTAATTATAAGCCAACGAATTTACATAGCATTGTTCATGCTGTACGAAATTATAGAAGATCCATGTAAAATGTTGGTCTATTTTAACTCAGCTAGTTAAAGGAATAGTTCACCCTCACATACTATGACTTAAATGTGTAATGTTCATAAAGGTAATCCCAAATCCCCCAATGATAATTATAAACTCTACCTGATTACTGAAATTAATGGAGGGTAGCCATTACGGCTTCCTCGAAAGCCAGATTGTATGGCGTGAAGGAAAAAGTCACGTGCTATGACGTCAGTTGGCACAAGAATCATATAGCCATCTCTATCCATATCAAATCAGGTTGCTATGTTCAGCCTACTAAATACTATCAACTGACGCCGCCGTCGGTTCATTTACATACATCTGACAGCTCTGTAGATACTTCTTGTTACAAGATTACAAAACGATCGTCTTAAGAAAATTTACTATATATAATTTTCTTTAGTCATTTCAGTAACACATGAGGCTGTTTGAACCAACTATACTGTAATATTCGTTATTAGGCGTTTGTACCGAAATTACGTGTTCGCCTGACCTCTGGTTACATTGTTATAACCGGGTAACACAGGTAGAAACGGTTTGTACTAAGTGACGTCAGATTTGAGGAGAATCAAATCTGTGTCTGGCTTCATTAATATGTTAGTATATTTGTATTAGTGCTGAAATGTTGAAATCAAGATGAACTGTTCCTTTAAAATTGTAGACGTAGAACGAGTCCCCTGTTATTCTAGTTACTATTTGGAGGAATGATGGCAAATAATTTACAAACTGCATCTCAGAGGACAGATATATCACTAGATGAAGAAAAGACGGATTAAATCGAAGTATTTCCCCTTATTACTTGATGATTAATGCCGTTTCACTATTAATATTGGCCGGTACAATCTGAGAACTGTTACGTCAACGTTCAATGTTACGATATTTCTATTACAATATTTCGCCAAAACCTACCAATAATTTGTGTTTACTCAGGCCTACTCTCTTCAAGGCAATCGCCGTCACAGCTCCGGACGCCATTGGCTGAATAAAGATTAATAGTGACGTAGTGAATGATAAGCCATTTATGACATTCTGTCCGAACGTGTACTGTTTCAGTACAGTGTTAATAATAGGACAGATCGACCGACGGACAGATAACCCATTAGTTACAGCTTATATTTAGTAGAAAACAAGTTTGATGGAGATATCTCACAAGTATAAAAAAAACCTCGAATTAATTATATGTCCATTA
Source organism: Paralvinella palmiformis (assembly GCA_025642065.1). Taxonomy (NCBI): domain Eukaryota; kingdom Metazoa; phylum Annelida; class Polychaeta; order Terebellida; family Alvinellidae; genus Paralvinella; species Paralvinella palmiformis. The sequence continues at coordinate 133,922 of JAODUP010000630.1, read as the reverse complement.
TTACCGCATATTGGTCAATAGGTCTATATAATAAACGAATATATATATATATATATATATATATATATATATATATATATATATATATATATATATATATATATATTTGTGTGTGTGTGTGTTTGTGTTGTGTGTGTGTGTGTGTGTGTGTGTGTGTGTGTGACTGAGAGAGTGTGTGTGTGTATGTGTGACTGAGTGTGTGTGTGTGTTTGTTTGTGTCTGTCTGTGTGAACCTGGTTCTATCCAAATATTCTCGTTTAACATAAATAAGGTTTATTTTAATTTTCTCAGCTCAAATAGTTTATTTAATCATAATACCATTTAATTGCCTCCGTACTATGTCCGTTCTGGTGATTTATCATTGTTTTCATTGTCCCCCGATACTCACCAATATAGCCACCCACACCGATATCCAATAATCCTGCCATTCTATTGTTATATTTCCGTGAACGGTCGTCTTAAGGCAAATGCCGACGAATGCTATTGCCTGTCCCATAGATATCTGGCCAAAAGGATTGAACAACTGCGGTCTACAGAAAGGTTCAACCTGTAATAGAGATGGGAAATGTTGATGTTTTACGGCAAGTTTTGCGCACATGGTAGGCCGCAAATCAAAGATTCAGATATACCAGGATTTTAACCCGGGTTGCTAGAGATATGTAGTTAGCCGCCCTATCAGATTGGCCAATGCGATGACTATATTAGAAAGGTGTTGCCTTAACATTGCCGCTGTTACTACTTCTACTACTACTATTATTGCTACTACTACTACTATTACTACTACTACTACTATTACTATTACTATTACTTTTACTAAGTCTACTACCACCACCTCTGCAACTACGACTATTACAACAACACCAATAACAACAACAACTACTATTACTACTACTACTACTGATGCTAATAATAATATATGTATACAAATTATAATAATAATTATGATGATGATGATGATGATGATGATGATGATGATGACAGCGACGATTAAAATAATGATGATGATGATGATGATAATAATAATAATCTATGTTTTTAAAAACAAGAGAACAAACATACACACACAAACATACACAAAACGGAAACACAAACAGTGTGTTTGGACGAGTGGACACCATCACCAATAAAGCAGGTAATGTGTTGTAAGTTTCCTAATAGTTCAGTAGATGATGATTCATACCTTACCTCACTCACTCACTCACTCACTCACTCACTCACTCACTCACTCACTCACTCACTCACTCACTCACTCACTCAATTACTCACTCACTCACTCACTCATGCACCCACCCAGACACCCACTCACCACTCACTCACTCACTCACTCACTCACTCACTCACTCACTCACGCACTCACGCACTCACGCACTCACTCACTCACTCACTCACTCACCCACTCACTCACTCACTCACTCACTCACT
>JAODUP010000630.1:75000-127500 GCA_025642065.1 Paralvinella palmiformis | reverse complement strand
AATACCACGTGTTGAAAACGTATGCAAAAATACTCGTCACGTATCAATGATTACGCTGATACCACTGAACAGATCATAAACACTAACAAACTGGTCCTAATATGCTGTTCTACAAAATAATGCAACGGATAAAAATATATTCCATGTTTATTTTCATGTCTGTATATATATATATATATATATATATATATATATATATATATATATATATATATATAGAGAGAGAGAGAGAGAGAGAGAGAGGAGAGAGAGAGAGAGATTTAACCTACTCACTGTAATAGGCGCCCATATGCTTAGATATATATAGTTATCCACGCAGAACAAGGCATTAAGTATGCCCACCAGGAAAATGATGAGACCACATAAGAGAAACAAAGGCCAGAGCCAGGGCTTCTCGTGGGATACGATATGTTCCTCAATCATCACACTTCCTTCTCGCATATACCTAATGGTCATCATTAGAAAAAGCACAAAATACAGGTAAATACAGGTGATATGCGAACGATAACGTTCTTCCTATCACATTTTTACTATTATAAACGGCCAGCATAGGCAACTATGGGGTAGATGTTAACAGAGAATAACAAAATATTGTAGACATTGATGAAGCAGGTATTTTCACCTTCCTCTCTCGGTATCTCATTCATCTCATTATGTGACACACACACACCACACACACACACACACACACACACACACACACACACACACACACACACACACACACACACACACACAAAATATATATATATATATATAAATACACAGGAGGGCGCGTGTCTGTGTGTTTGGGCATTGGTCTACGTGCGTGAGTGCATGTATTTTAAGCATGGAATAGAAAAATATAAATGAAACTAATGCTGCTGAGCTTGTCTTCTCAGTGACATCTTCTGAAATTTATATATCTTTGAGTGAGAAACGTAACTAAAAAAGACAACAACAAAAAACGTCGGTGTCAAATAATGTGTATATCTAACAGAACGATAACACCTGCGTTAGGTATCAGCAAAAACTTCGTTTAAGTACACATTTACTATTGATATAGGCAATTCTCACTAAAAGTGGGCTCGCACATTTGAACGCCAACGCAGAATCGGATAATCAATGTTATCTTTAAAGCTATCACCGTGAGACTTAGACATAATATTAGTTGTTGTAGATAGTCCGTAGTTCGATGTAGGCGCCGATTTAAACAAAGAGAACTTACACGAAAAGTGACAATTGTCCGGTTACGTCGGTCGCCTGGATATCAGGATTACATATCAATTAATGCTTCAATGGATGAGACAATCTGGGATGATATAGTTTCGTTTAAATAAACCACCTTCCTACTGCTAGGAATTATTCATATTTAAGCATGTCAGCGTTTAGAACAATTGGTCTGTTTAGCCGTCATAGAAGGCTATAGTTATTATTAGAGTTGCGTGTTGTTTTAAATTGAATATATTGCTTTAAAAACAAGGCTGACTCTTGTTTCCACTCGAGAAACAGGAATAAATTAGAGCAAACGACAAAGTACTCCAACGTTCATGCAAGGTGGAGATAATGTCTAACCGATTTACTGTAAAAAGGGCCCCTCCATGGACACTTTATAACCTACATTTGTGAAATGGTATTTCTTATAGATGTTGCTCGTCCGAATGTATACCAAGAAATTGTGTTGTTCGATCGATCATGGACTTCATCACTCATCTGTTTATGTGAAGATCTGTTTACGTTGATAATTTTGGAATCATAATTATTATGACGTCAGTTTAAGATCATATTTGTTGTTTTATTACACGAGAATAAGCAACATATACAAAACTGAGCAATTCCTGTGTTCACGAATTGATGAAAAACCGAACGTTTAATATCTAGGTATGGACCGCCATATACCACAAAATCCTATTTGAAAGGGTGGTTTCATTTGTTTTCAGTATATTATGACCCCCATTTTTAAATTAAAATATATAATGTGGCCAGTTTAGAATATATATATATATATATATATATATATATATGCGTGTGTGTGTATGTGTGTGTGTGTATTTGTGTGTATGTATGTATGTGTGTGTGTGTGTGTGTGTGTGTGTGTGTGTGTGTGTGTGTGTGTGTGTGTGTGTGTGTGTGTGTGTGTTTCGTGGCTAACACTTACCTGCGTCCATTCCCGTAACCATTAACAGCTGTATAACCAGCTGGTAAGTAACGCCCAGGATAGTTAGCCGAGCTAATCTTCGGCATTTTCCGGTAGCTGTCGTAGTGTTTCGTGATCATCTGACTCCGGCCGCTGTTTCGAGGCGTTTCGGGGTGCGACATCTGCCACGACCTGGAACCACGTGACTCTGAATAGGACTTGCGCGGGTCATAGGTCAGCGTGTCTTCCGGTCGTAGCTGATACTTGTCACGTGGCAATGACGTAGTCGGATAGAGGCGGTCCTCTTGATGGTCGCCATGGTAATAGAGACGACCCTGATCGTCGTAGAATACGCCGGGATTTCCGGATCTGACGCCACTACGGAAGCTCCGACTGTACAAATGATACATGATAGTGAACGATATAAGGGTTTTGGTTCATTTGATAGACTCACTGTATTGAAGTCGCCGCAGATTGCAAAATCTAATCATTAACATATCTGTCAGTACGTGCACGCAGTGATGCAATTGTGGGTAATTAAGCAGCAAAACGCCAACCCTTGGGATCAAATATATCGATGCCTGGGCGTTGTTTCATCCATTAATAAAAGCAACGCTTCGGTCGTTTAACGTCCACTTAACCAACTCCAATCTTAAACCACAACAATATGGCGGTCTGCCCTATTTTCTTGTCCCCTTCCTTCACATTACCGGAACGTACCTTAAGAAAAACAACTATTGTTTAAGAACGAAATCAGGTGGTTTTATTAATGAACCGTTGACACTCGGCGTACCGAAGGTAGGTATTGATTCATGCTTGCAAAAACAACAACGAGGTGGGCGTTTGTTTACCGTTGTGTATTTGTTTTTCGTTAACTGTAAGTGAATATATTTACACACATGGATGGCTATTGTGATACGTCGCTATTAAGTCAATAGAGAATTTTATACGTTGTGGACACCAATTGTATCGTAGACATAATAAACAGACTACTGGATTGTTCGCAGAAAAAATACATTCAAATGTCCCAATTATGATTCATAACTAAGACATTTCATTTCAGAACGCAATTATGATGTGTTTGGACAAGTGAATATAAGAAAATTTAGTGGTCAAAAACGAAAGACTTGTGGATATTTTCAAGTTTTCACTTGTTATATATAGCTAGAAAAATGGGATATATATATATATATATATATATATATATATATATCCCATTTTTCAGGAGTAGTTCTTGGTTTCGTAGATGAGACTAATATTGTGGCTAAAAAAGCAATCAATCGTTTAGTAGTTATCTCTCTATATCTATTAAGTAATTTGCCTGCATAACCGTTTTACTCTCGCCGAGACTTAACTTTTGTCGAAGGCATTTCTTGTCGGATACATAATATTTAAACAACTTTCATTTTTTCCAGTAAAGGGTGTGGTTCAGGTGAGCTGAGTAGTCACGCCTTTTGCTTACAGGTATTCAAGTGACTGACTCTACGTGGTAAACTGGGTGAACTTTAAGCAGTACGTGTGTCGCTCAGTAACACTGGATACTCGACAGTGTGTATGTGTGTGCGTGCGTGTGTGTGTGTTCGCTCATGCGATGGTGATATAGACTGAGCAGCGATACAGAACTCGCCAGCTAAACAAAGATAATTAAGTAACGCTGTTCGGCTTAGTTATCAAACTATGCCGTTTTCAGGGCGGATGGGGAACAAATGGCAAATAATTTAGCCTCGTCGTCCGCCTCTTCTGGCCGTTTTCCCGAAAACTTACCCACTCGACGAGAACTGGCGCGTATCTCGAGTTCTCCACGACATGTCTAATGCAGATCTGACGCGATATCCTTCGCCTTACGTTGTACGATGCAGCTTATATCCTCAGCGAGAAGAAAGTGTAACATCCGACTCGACGGTTCCCACCCTTGACATGCCAATATCCCGGTATGATGATACACGGGGACTTCAATATCACTAAATACGCTGGCGGAGCCCTGACTCTCGTTCCCACCGTTTATCCCGTAAGCCGCGTCAGCGTTTATCCTCTTTCTATTTATATGCCAGAGATATTGAGGTGAACCGGCGCCCTATAAATATCACAGCCCACAATCCGCGTCATATGCTTTGAGTGTTATTTATTTAATCGGTCTAAGTCGAGGTTAGGAGAAGAAGAAACCTTTGGCTAAATCACGTTTTTGACATTTCCCTTTAACGTCAATGGTCGCCTTCGATAGCCTCTGTGGACCAATGTCAGGATAGAGTGGCCATTATAGTATAAATAACGCCAGAAAAAATGTTAGCCTCGAGTGCCTTTTCTTCGGCTTACCAAGGCGTGTCTCGGCAGGCTTTATTTGTACCGCACCCATCGCACAGTGTCTTTGGCTTTGTGTGTATCGGTGTGTGTGTGTGTGTGTGTGTGCGTGTGCGTGCATGCGTGCGTGTATGTGTAACTGCGTGGAATATGGAAGACAAAATAGGTGGTGTATATAATTATATATATATATATATATATATATATATATATATATCACATACCGTGGTATTATTCAGTGCATCCAGTAACTGCTGACCGTATATAGGCCTTTGTGCTAGCGCACACACACACACAAACACACACACACACACACACACACACACACACACACACTGTCTCAGCAAGAAAAGTCGCCACTCTGGATTCAGTCCCCTGAAGAAACGTCCAGAGTTTGAATTCACGGTTCGAGATTCTCTGTGCCTGTGCCTTATTATACACAGCTAAAACACACACAAATATGTGCAAATAGAGACCGGTAAAAACTGACGGACTGAACTACAAAACCGACGACAACAATAGATTTAGCAACTTTGGAATAGATTTCTCGATTAAATTATTTCTATCGTTTGTTTCTCTCTTTAATAAAACCGTCTTTCCTGTTTTGTTTTGAACACTCTTTCTACTTACCACAAAATGAAAAGAAATCCCTCAATGTCGAGATTATTGTTCACAAAGGAATACTTATTCAAATTTCGGTAATTTCCTGTGCCTTACTAAAGCGAATTACCGAAAACGAGTTGGTTGACCTCAATTAATTTCTACATTGTCACACCACTTCCGGTTGATAACGCAATGGTCATGCATCGTAGTAACGGTTATGAAGTGTTTGACAAGGTACGATGCTCGTAATTTAGAGTTATGATCGATATCTGTGATATTTATTAGGACTTAGATATCAACATAATTAGAAAATGTGGTCACAGAACTAGTTGTCTTGTTCGGCGTTTAAATCGATATAATGCATAAATCATATAATGCATAGAATGTCTATATATATATATATATATATATATATATATATATATATATATATATATATATATATATCAGGATTGTCATAAATACCTTTCTGACATCATATACCGTCGTTACCTGTCATAAACTGTCGTAAGCCTTAATTCACTATATTTTATTTAAACTTTCACTTGATCTATTTTGCTTAGAACCAGTTGTGGATTATCATTATATCAGAATTAGTATATTTATACATTACAAACATGAATATAAAATAATATTTTATGTTGTTCTTTCTTACATTCGTTTTTCCAAACAGCATTCATCCTTAAATTTTTTCCAATTCTGTAATAACAGAAATAATTTGGAGGTATGTTTTAATCAATAACCATAACAAACTGTCACATCTTTCACACCTGTACAGTTGAATCAGTCCATTTGATACCTGAATCATCAATAATCCAAATCACATAATCCTTGGAGGATCCTGTGTCAAAACGCCGTCTTGGCTGTTTTCTCGTGAAACTAACCACGTGTAACTAGTATTTAATGTGAAAGCTATAAGATGGATTAATAGAATCAGAGTAGCAGATATCTTGAGCTCTTGCCACGTGGTGGATCATTAGGTGAAGCCACTGTCACTACATGCATGGTTAGCCACAGATAAACACCAGCACCAACCCAAGAGGGCAGTGTCCTGCTTGTAATCCAATATATCAATAGTTCTATTAAATTAGTACCACCCCCTAAGCTCTAGAAACAAATGGCAGACCAAGCAGGTCAATTGATGTTGGTTACAAACAATACCAGTGTATGATTACCATAGTCTAATAATCAGGCCCTAACTTAGTGGATAATAATTTTATTTTTAATATTAAAATATTATATTAATAACATATTAATAACTTAAGCCATTCAAAAAACTACTTTTCAGGTATATCTCGGAAATGATATATCACAAATTTGTTGGCTATACCAATATTTATATTTCAAAAAATGCTTCTGACAGTTTATGACACTGTGATGTCATAAATCGTCATAAACCTGTTTATGACATGACGTCATAAACCCTGGATTAATCAATGGTTTTGACATTTTGTCATAAACTTGCCAACCCTGATATATATATATATATATATATATATATATATATATATATATATATATATATACGCGTCATTAATAGACGCGTACGAAAAGCGGAGTAATTGAGCCCAACATACACATGTATAAGTCTACGACTGTATAGATATGTGTAGGTGTAGAACATTTTATATTTATATTGATGTATTGTTTAATTTGTGCATAGATTCATGGCGTTATAGGCCTCAAAGATGTTTAGATGTTGATGTTCTGAGCCAGTGCCGCTATATATGTATCCTAAAACACACACACACCCGCGTGCGCATGCAAGCATGTAGCATGTTATCATGTTATCGTGTTATTTCACTAAACAATAAACTTTAACTGTTCGTCCGTTGAAGATTATAATTATTATTATTATTACTTGAATTGCTCTAGAACACAACATTTAAAACATAATTAAAACTTATTCAAAGATTATAAAGCACAAACCCATAATATATATATAAATATACTGGTTTATATATTTGAAATAGGCTAATTTAAATAAACGGGTTTTAAGAACCTTACAGTAGTTTTCTTATTTACTGCAAGTTTAATACGATTTGGTATCAACTTATTCCACGTCACGGGAACTGATGTTCGCAAAGCTTTATCTCTGTGTATTGCTGTGTGGCTTTTTGGCACCCTCAAAAGTGAACAGAACTCAGATCGCAGCAGTCTCGTTGATGTATTCTTTTGGATTAGATCGCTTAGATACACTGGTACTGTTCCAGTACTTTTGCTGTATATAACAGGATCTTTTACAGTGATCTGAAACGTACAGAAGCCAGTGCAGCTGGAACAAAATTAGCGATATATTTTCCCCTTTGCAAGTACGTTTCACTAGACGTAGACCGTTCAGCACTCAGTCGAGGCGGTTTTTCAGAGAGAGAGAGAGAGAGAGAGAGAGAGAGAGAGAGGGGGGGGGGGAGAGGGACATTATTTAACAATACACTGCCATAGTCCAGTCGAGAAATCATAAGTGCTTGAACTATAAAGTCTTATATGTCTCATTATTTATGCACTTACAAATGAGTCCTATATTTCTTATTTGATAATTGGTGCTGCTTCTCCAGTATTAGCCAATATAACCCCAAACTTTCTCACAGAGCTGGGATAATTTATACACTTAGATCATATCTTAATACGAAGATTCTCAGTTTTATTCTTATTCAATTTCAGCATGTTTCTGTTTATCCAAATACTTATGTCTGTAATACAAGATTCAATTGGAGATGAAATATCATACCGTTTATCACATGGCTTCAATGTCATGTAGACTTGAGGATCATCGGCATAACAATGATATTTAATATTAAACCGTTTAATAATTTCACCAACTGGTTTGTTATACATACAGTTATTATTTGGTGCCAAAGGGGATCCCTGTGGTACAATAAAATGAAAACGTCCATTTGGTAATGTTTTATCCGCGATTGAAACACACTAAGTTCTGTAGGCGAGAATGACTTTACCCAAAGGAAAATTCTAAATGCTTCTGTATTATCGGTTGATCGATTACGTAAAAAAACTGCCGATAATTCAAGCATAATCAATCCAGTCATGGATCCTCGACCAAGAGCCTCAATTCCTCCAATTGTTCTTAGCAGGTCTAAGCTTATCGTAGTACCAAGGAGTTTTCGGTCCGTACGGGGTGATTATATTTAACAGGAGGGCCGATGCCGATCAATGATACTCGAATATCTTTGTTATAGGCTTCTACCAGCTCATCCACTGACTCCTCACATACACTCAGGTGTTGAGATGAATTGTAAATTCTCCATAAATTCGGGATTGTTCATTATCTTTCTACGCATAAAATTAACCTTGTCCACATTATTGACGAATCGTATAGCCAGATGATTCCCGAAGGATTTACCTTTGTTGTTACCGAGACATGGATCACAGACCCAGAAGGAACTCCTACTATGATGGAGCTCGATTCTCTAGAGATGACCAAATCTAGTGAGTAGTCTCCTTTGTAAGTTGCACCATTCACCTGCTGAGTGAATACGTGTGAATCTACTATATTACAAAACGTAGGTTATCTAGATATTTAGACCATTATCAAAGAATAGTGAAATTGCTCTAGAACACAACATTTAAAACATAATTAAAACTTATTCAAAGATTATAAAGCACAAACCCATAATATATATAAAAATATACTGGTTTATATATTTGAAATAGGCTAATTTAAATAAATGGGTTTTAAGAACCTTACAGTAGTGTTTTTTATTTACTGCAAGTTTAATACGATTTGGTATCAACTTATTCCACGTCACGGGAACTGATGTTCGCAAAGCTGTATCTCTGTGTATTGCTGTGTGGCTTTTTGGCACCCTCAAAAGTGAACAGAACTCAGATCGCAGCAGTCTCGTTGATATATTCTTTTGGATTAGATCGCTTAGATACACTGGTACTGTTCCAGTACTTTTGCTGTATATAACAGGATCTTTTACAGTGATCTGAAACGTACAGAAGCCAGTGCAGCTGGAACAAAATTAGCGACATATTTTCCCCTTTGCAAGTACGTTTCACTAGACGTAGACCGTTCAGCACTCAGTCGAGGCGGTTTTTCAGAGAAAGAGAGAGAGAGAGAGAGAGGGGGGGGGGAGAGGGACATTATTTAACAATACACTGCCATAGTCCAGTCGAGAAATCATAAGTGCTTGAACTATAAAGTCTTATATGTCTCATTATTTATGCACTTACAAATGAGTCCTATATTTCTTATTTGATAATTGGTGCTGCTTCTCCATTATTAGCCAATATAACCCCAAACTTTCTCACAGAGCTGGGATAATTTATACACTTAGATCATATCTTAATACGAAGATTCTCAGTTTTATTCTTATTCAATTTCAGCATGTTTCTGTTTATCCAAATACTTATGTCTGTAATACAAGATTCAATTGGAGATGAAATATCATACCGTTTATCACATGGCTTCAATGTCATGTAGACTTGAGGATCATCGGCATAACAATGATATTTAATATTAAACCGTTTAATAATTTCACCAACTGGTTTGTTATACATACAGTTATTATTTGGTGCCAAAGGGGATCCCTGTGGTACAATAAAATGAAAACGTCCATTTGGTAATGTTTTATCCGCGATTGAAACACACTAAGTTCTGTAGGCGAGAATGACTTTATCCAAAGGAAAATTCTAAATGCTTCTGTATTATCGGTTGATCGATTACATAAAAAAACTGCCGATAATTCAAGCATAATCAATCCAGTCATGGATCCTCGACCAAGAGCCTCAATTCCTCCAATTGTTCTTAGCAGGTCTAAGCTTATCGTAGTACCAAGGAGTTTCCGGTCCGTACGGGGTGATTATATTTAACAGGAGGGCCGATGCCGATCAATGATACTCGAATATCTTTGTTATAGGCTTCTACCAGCTCATCCACTGACTCCTCACATACACTCAGGTGTTGAGATGAATTGTAAATTCTCCATAAATTCGGGATTGTTCATTATCTTTCTACGCATAAAATTAGCCTTGTCCACATTATTGACGAATCGTATAGCCAGATGATTCCCGAAGGATTTACCTTTGTTGTTACCGAGACATGGATCACAGACCCAGAAGGAACTCCTACTATGATGGAGCTCGATTCTCTAGAGATGACCAAATCTAGTGAGTAGTCTCCTTTGTAAGTTGCACCATTCACCTGCTGAGTGAATACGTGTGAATCTACTATATTACAAAACGTAGGTTATCTAGATATTTAGACCATTATCAAAGAATAGTGAATTTTTAAAGGCATTTTGTTTCAAAGGAAGTGGACGATATATGATGGAAATTTTAATCGTAACCAGACGTATATTTAATGTACAGTCCATGTTCTCAAAATGGCTATCTATCTCCCGTTGTCTCTGACTTGCCCACCGTAACAGCTAGTCCCGATTTGTAGAGAATGTTCAAACCACCCCCGCAGCAATCACCTTTACGAAGAATACATTCAGTATAACTCTAAACGGTTTATGATTTATAATTTTTATATCTATATTCCGCGCGCCATGAACGTTTAATTTCAGTTTTGTGATGGTTGTTTAATAGCATACACTATTTGTCTCTAATATTTGTCTTATAATAAACTGTTTTAGTTGAACTTTACTCGACTGGTTATGAATATTATTTGTACAGCGCCTTTGAATGGCTCCTGCTAGTAAGGGCGCTTTATTAAATATACATTATTATTATTATTATTATTATTATGAATATGAAAACTTAATGAGTAAGTGGGTAAGTGAATGAGTGAGTCAGTGAGTGAGTAAGTTGGTCAGTGAGTAAGTAGACGAGTGGCTGCGTGAATGAGCAGAGTTTTTATCTGAGATTTGTATAAATAATTACCTGACATCACCTTCTATTAGACACCTGAGATGACATGTAGCGGAGTGAAGGGGGGAGGGGTATTTCAATATGTTAATCGGCAAGAAATTTGGGTTAACTACAAATTAATCCACTTAATTCGCTTGATGGATAGCTTCATTTAGCCTCGTTTCTTTGACTCGCTAAAGAGGAAATAATCGCATCGAAGGCCTTTATTAATGGATGAAACATCCGCATCAACGGGGAACAGATTTGAGATCGCCCATTCCCGGTTACGCCGATTCTCGTTCAACTATTCGATTGTTTACAGTTAAAATTCGTCGATTAAGCCACCTCCCCCCGTTTTCCCTCTCGTAACATTAAGCGCACCTCCCCCCGTTTCCCTCTCGTAACATTAAGCGCAACCCCTCCCCCCGTTTCCCCCCCCGTTTCCCCGTAACATTAAGCTCACCTCCCCCAGTTTTTTCCCTCTCGTAACATTAAGCTCACCTCCGCCCGTTTTCCCTCTCGTAACATTAAACTCACCCCACGTTTTCCCTCTCGTAACATAGCTAGTAACCCGGCTTTAATCGTCGGCTTTTTTTTATCTTATCAATGACGGACCGGTATGTAACATCACTCACCTGGCATCGCTAGAACTGTGTGGGGCAGGCCCATTTGGTAACCTGAGCGAGTCCCAAAGAAACGTCTCATGACTGTTGGCGACCAGCCTACGATGACTCAACTACCAGACTCTACCCTAAACGGTGCCCTTATTGGAACTGCGCCTATTAGAATCTCGATGGATAGTCTTTCTTCGGGTAATAACGTTCAGTGTTTATTGGAATCCAAAAACGTCCTCTCTTTACGTCGACTCGGCTTCTTGGCGTTGACAATCAAGTAGAACTTAAACGGACGATAAATAACACCTGGTCTGTGTCTACTGTATAAAAACTAGTCTCATTATGGATTGTTAAGTCTCTCTCTCTCTCTCTCTCTCCCTCTCCCTTGTGTGTTGTTGTATATATATATATATATATATATATATATATATATATATATATATATATATATATATATATATTATTGTATGTCTGTCTATCTGTCTGTCTGTCTATCTGTCTGTCTCTCTGAACGTGCAATTGTCAGTGTGTTTGTGCGCGCTTGTGTGTGTATGTATGTGCAGCCGAACATTGTCATTGAAGCACTTAAAATACTTACTGAAAACGTGTTTTCTCTCTTTAGCTGGAGCCTAATCATCAAGTGTCGTCCAAATTGGCTGAGACTGTGTCATCAGTATAACAATAATAATATTAGGGCGGTATCCAGTAGGTGTTGGCTTGGGCGTGTTTCATTCGGTGGTTGAGCTTACAAAAGTGTGACTTTATCATTAGTCCGTGACTTTATAGATCAAAACACTGTCATGTGGACTGTATAAAGCTGCCGTACTAGTTAATGAATCGTGTCCGCTCTCTCTCTCTCTCTCTCTCTCTCTCTCTCTCTCTCACACACACACACACACACACACACACACACACACACACACACACACACACACACACACACACACACATGTATATTTGTATGCATGCATATTCGCGTAGGTGCATCTACGCTGATTGACTGACATTCTCGACTTTTCTAATGGCTCATTTAAAATTAATTCCAATATCATTCAGGGTTAAAAAAAGGTAACAAAATCCAGTAGTATAACGAAAATAAATTTATTATGCACAAAAAACATGAAGCTCACTGGCTTTATGATCCATAATGACTTGTCTGTATGGTAATGAGGCCAATAACAACAACATCAACAACAACAACAACAACAGCAACAACAACAATCGCGTACAAAAGCTGCGCACGTTCGCCTTTGCAGACAAACCACTCTGAGCTGGACTGAAACGCGATTCGGCGATAACGACGCGCCCCTTGGCGGATCCGCTGTGTCGGAGACTCTACGCGAGAGCGTCATCGATCACGTGATCAGGTGAGAACACGAGGGGGGACAGTGGGACACTGGACGCGGGACACGGGACGTGAAACACGGAACCATCAACTTTTAACTGCCCTATAATACGAAATAAATCCTATCAGGATCAACATCAGTATCAGACAGCCCACTATGATGAGTATTAGATGGAGCGGTATGATGCCGTTGTAGGCGTTATTGATTGGTGGGTGGCGCCGCCTGGTGGGCGTCTCTGACATGACATCGTTGTTCGTCGAGAAGTCGTTCTGGTAGGAGTTCTTACGGCGCTGTTCGCCCGTTCGCCGCCGCATCTCCAGAGGGGGATCCCAGGTCGGGCAGATCCAGTCGTCAATCAGCTTGGCGTCCGTTTTGTTTGCTGGCGATTGAAATAGAAAGATGGCGGATTAGGTTTAAACACGTCACATCTCGATTTGGTGATGCGGTATTTTTTAATTCAACGTATGTTAAATTGTTATGCTATGTATGAAAAATGATAGTAACATATTTGATTCCACACAAATAATACGTCATAACGTTAAAGATAAGATGATGATGATGATGATTGATGTTTTACGGCCACTTTTTATACGCATGATTGGCTAAATGGACCGAGCGACATCCAAAGGTAATGAAGCGAAGTTAAAGATGAAACACCGTTGAGATATGGCCACGCCTAGATTCGAACTAAGGTGGTAGCGGGGATCCGTGGTCCAATGCGCTCTACCAATTAGCCCACGGAGGCACGATCGTAACACTTAAAATATATTATTTAAAAGATAAATAACGTACATTATAATACTTATCCTAGAATAAGAAGAAGGTAAATTCGTTATCTCTCCGTAAAAGCTGAACAACTCCAAAATCAGTTAGTATTAGCTTGAATAGGGCTCGGGTTTTATGCAAAGGCTAAAACTCAATAAAATCTAGATATAGCAATGATTGAGGTTATATGTTATTTAAATGGGGGCTCGTTAACTGGAAGGCTCAGTGGGGTACTATTTCGGGGAAATTGAGCCACCACGCTGAGAAATTGCTTACCGAAAACAGCTTTGAACGAGTACTGTCTACACGCATCCCAGCCATCGCCGGGAGCATTAAACTGCTTGGCCATGCCTTTGTCTAACGCCGACGGGCTCTCGATATATCTAAATCTCTGCATCTCGTAGGCGCACGGCACCGTGGACCAGGCGACCGGATTATATTTGGGAAAGTACAGGCCGAGCACGTCGCCTTTTCTAATCCGGATCTGCTGCGCCGGACTGAGCAGCACCTCGTGAAAGCGCAACTCGACCGGTTTGTAGTAGGTCTGTCCGACTAGGCTGTAGATGTTCTCGTGATCCTGAAGCGGACGCCAAACCTGTAGGTACACCTCGTGCTGTATGGAGACGATTTTGGCGAATACCTGCCAGCCTTTGATGACGCCGTCGCTAAGTGAGGTCTGCGTTGGATCGGGAATGATGATCATGTCACTGGCGCCGTCGTCCGCGGGGAATGCTCTCAATTTGGCTTCGTGGCCGAAATCCCGAGATTCTGAAACCGAATTGAAAAGGCAATTATCTTGAGTAATGGTGATATAGGTTTTCGTACGTTATGATTTGTACCAATGGGTTTCATCATAATGTATTTCCGAATTAGGTTCACAAGTTGTATATATATATATATATATATATATATATATATATATATGGTGTGTGTGTGTGTGTGTGTGTGTGTGCGTGCGTGTGTGGGTGTGTATGTATGTGTATGTGTTTGAGTGAGTGTCTGTGTGCATGAATGTTCACGCGTGTTTGTGTATTTGTGTGTATGTGTATTTGTGTGTTTCTGTGATTGTGTGTGTGTGTGTGTGTGTGTGTGTGTGTGTGTGTGTGTGTGTGTGTGTGTGTGTGTGTGTGTGTGTGTGTGTGTGTGTTTATGTGTGTTGACACCCGAGTTCGTGACATTCAAGTAACGGGATTAAATACACGTAAATAAATGAGAATGGTTAAATTAGTTTACAAAACAAGATTGTGGCAGGTGCATGGGAGGTCATTAGCGAACGAGCTTTTATTATTTAGAGAAGAACCAGAGGCTACTTTCAAGGTTGAGAGCACGACATCTGCGTAATTGTAAAGTGCTTGTCTATAAATTAATTAGGAGAGGAGGGGAAGGGAGGGGTGGTTGTTGTTAGAAAAATAGATTGATAAATGAATACATTGATAATATATATATATATATATATATATATATATATATATATATTTTTTATATATATATAGAGAGAGAGAGAGAGAGAGAGAAAGATATATAGATAGATAGATAGGTAGATAGATAGATAAAGATAGATAGGTAGATATAGATAGATAGATAGATAGATAGATAGATAGATATAGACGGCTGCTGTATGTGGATAGGATGAGGCGGAGGGTGGTGGTCGATTTTTAATGTTTATCGCGGGAGTCCGGGGGATGACCTTCTCACCCCACGGCGCCGGGCAGTCGGCCAGCTTCACGTAGACGTGATAATACGATCCGTAGAACGTGTACTGGTTCCTGGTGTGTCCGGTCTCGCAGATGACGCGATCCACTCCGCTCGGATCCAGTTTCGCCACCTGGATGAAGGCCGTATGCGAGACATGCCGCCGTTCGGGCAGGTTCCGGAGGCCGCACGTGTTCCGCTTGCCGCCGTCGCAGAAGAGGCCCTGCTTGTCCCTGGAGAGCGAGAACGCCGTCTGGACGAAGCAGCCGTCGTTCAGCTTGAACGAGATCACCCTGGTCTCCTTAGTCTCCGGGTCGAACATAGTCAGATAGGACGGATGCCAACCGCCCTCGGCCCAGACCTTCACCGTCAGGTCAGTCAGCACGCAGTAGTCGAGGTAGTTGACGGCGCGAAGGAAGTCCACCGAATCCTGATCGATGATCGTCGTCTGGAAGCGGAAGTCGGCCTCCTCGCGGTACATCCAATCCTGCGACTTCCGGTCGGCGCCCAGCCGCGCCCAGAGTCCGCCATCTTTGGTCAGACTGATGAAGATGGTGTGCCTCAGACCACGGCCATCCTTGATGGTCGTGTAGCCGGTATCCAGGTCGCACCAGTTACCACCTACGATGACAAAGACAACACAAAATAGTTAGGATCTATCGACCTATCCGGAAGCGTCATCGGCCGGCGTGCGGAGCTTTGATTAACGGACTCTATGAATAACGTAGATCTTAATACGAATACGGCGTCTCCCTGAATATACCTGGAGCCGTTTATAGAAGCTAATCTTTTTAACACAGCGGGTCCCTAATTACCTATAGACATTATTCGGTTCAAGCTCTGTGCTTTATGCGACAATAGTTGGGAATTATTGTCTGTCAAATAAATGTCACACTTGAAGTGATGTCTCGATCATAATAGCTATTTTGTGTCGTATGAAAATAGTATGCGTTGTGTGTGTGTGTGTGTGTGTGTGTGTAGCTGTGTATAATAAGGCACAGGCACAGATAATCTCGAACCGTGAATTCAAACTCTGGACGTTTCTTCAGGGGACTGAATCCAGAGTGGCGACTTTTCTTGCTGAGACATGTGTAATGTCTCACCAGAATAGCAACAAATGAACCGTTAATAAAAAACAAAACAACAACAACAAACGAACACACAAGAAAACAAAAAATACAGAGCGAAACAAAGAAATAAACAGCAAAACAAACAAACAAACAAACAAACAAACAAATAAACAAACATAAAAACAAGCGGACAAATATACAAACAAATAGCAAAACAACAGACAAACAAACAAAAATAGAGAATATGGCAAAGATGGTACGATGTTTTGCTTAAGGACTTTCTTGTAATACATCGTATAACCTAAAAGTTGCCTCGCGGTATATCCTCCCCCCAATAAATGGAGGGCGATTCGTAAATAGTTTGCGCCATACGTGGTCCACTCTACGAAACTCCAATCTTTATGGTCGGTCTATTCCCGTTGACGGTGTTTATTCTAGCCTTATAGACGCCACCCCCCCCCCCCCCCGTTTCCATGTGGCGACCGGACACAAATACCGGATGCTGCTCCCTTCCATCGCTTGACGTCCGACAGATGTAAATGACATTGCCGGTAATTTCCTCTTTCGGTAGACTTCTGCCATTAGCTTCGAACGAACGTCTACCACGGAACGTCGTGTCCCTGTTGATTATCTCGGATAATGTCGCCGGCAACTCCGCCATGCCAGATGGTACGTCGGCGAGAAAACACAGAACTCGTCTCGGTGTACTCCCCCGTCTCCCATCGACCACGAACAGGCGTACGCGGCCGCAATTCTAACTTACCAGGTGCCAAATCCAAAGGAAGCAAAAATGCTCGCTTAGCCCGACTGAATCTTCTCGTGATAGGAAATGGCTGTGGGCGTTCTGTATAGAGAGGGGGGAATTATTAAATTATGGATATGTTAATATGAGATAAGTGGGTAGTTCGTTTAGTTTCAGCGCCGTTCACACTGGAATCCTTTCCACTCAATCAATTAATAGTAATATACATCATACGTTTATCAGTAATTTCTTATACATGTATATACATAAACTGTCTCCGGTCATTTTAGCCAATGGGTCACTCACTAGGGAAACGCGATATTCAAACCGAAGTCGTTCCTCTGAATTATTAAGCATCGCAGAGAAACAGACAACATCGATATTCGATCCCAAATACCTTTAAGTCTGCAGCTACCAACTGTTCCATGAGAGGGTACTATGCTAATCTCTGATTTGCCAACACTTAATAGCGATGTTCAAACTTGACGACAAAATATCGACCGATCAAACATCGTCAAAAGCCAACTGAGTGTTAGATCTTGAAGACGAGCGTCCATTATTCCGGCCATCAGCAGCAATCGGAGGGTCTCCGTGCCCCAACAGGTAGCGGCTGGGTTCAAATCCCGGTCGGGCTATGACTGAGGGCTGTTTCATCTCACACTTCCCCTGATTATCTTAGCCTACAGTATGCGCAGAAGTGACCGTAAAACTTAAACATCAACATCAATACTGATCATCAACGCCGGCTCTATAGCACCGATGTCCGGTTGGTTATCCGACAGCGACCTACTCGTGCCGATATCAGATGCCCGAGCACAGAGAGACCGGAGACCGGAGAGGCTTAGAAGTGTCTCACGTTGGCCGCATCATGGAATTCTGGACACGACCGGAAGCCGGAAAGAAGTGCAAGTCGTCAATTTGATGAAGTGCCCATATAGCCGCCATACAAGGGGGTAGTTGGTCCGATATGTCAAGCTTCCTTCAAACGGTACCTGCTCGTGGCTAATATTTCATTTTAATGGCAGTTTTTCAGAGGACTGACTGCCTTAGTTTTTAGCCAATTCTCCCCCTTCTCCTCTCTCTCTCTATCTTTCTCTCTCTCTCTCTCTCTCTCTCTCCCCCCCTCTCTCTCTCTCCCTGTTGACATTGTCGGTGCTTCCTCTGATTGTGGCCCGTGTCGCGTCAAGTGAGATGTTTTGATGAATGACCCAATAATTAACCTATAAGTCAAATGAAGCGAGCAATACATGCTTGCTCGGAAAACAAGTTGATTAACTACATATTTTATGCTGATCAGGCCATACCAGATTGTGGATGAAGATACTGAAATCAGGTAAATAAAGTAGAGCATAGGCTAAAAGACTCACTCACTCACCACTCCACTCACTCACTCACTCACTCACTCACTCACTCACTCACTCACTCACTCACTCACTCACTCACTCACTCACTCACTCACTCACTCACTCACTCACTCACTCACTCACTCACTCACTCACTCACTCACTCACTCACTCACTCATCACTCATCCTCACTCCACTCACCTCACCACCCCACTCACTCACTCACTCACTCACTCACTCACTCACTCACTCACTCACTCACTCACTCACTCACTCACTCACTCACTCACTCACTCACTCACTCACTCACTCACTCACTCACTCACTCACTCACTCACTCACTCACTCACTCACTCACTCACCCCACTCACCCCACCCCCCCCACCCACCACCACTCACCCTCACTCCTCCCCCTCAATTCACTCACTCACTCACTCACTCACTCACTCACTCACTCACTCACTCACTCCTCCACTCACTCACTCAATCCAATCAATCAATCAATCAATCAATCATTTATTTTGAGGATATTTTAAATTATTATAATTTCTTCATTTCGGTAATAGGGCACCGAGATAACGCAGCATTTAGAGCATTACGTTGAGCCTCCAGATCAGAGTTCAATTATCATATACCTATATTTGTTGTATGTTTAGTTTGGCACTCGCCCCGCAACGATATCGTTCAGGCTAAGTATAGCACCCTCTCATTTCAACGAGGGTTTTAATCTGTACTAGCAAATCTTTCGTTTAGTCATAATGTTGTTTACCAAAAAAATAAGTCAGAATAAGCACATAGCCTAAGTTTGAAATAACCCGGTTTCATGAGTCATGGCAAAAGTTGAGGACATTACGCATTTAGAGAGGGAAATTAACATAATTATGGATATAATAATCTGAGGTAGGTGCGTGCTTTGTTTCAGCGCCGTTTTCAACGGGACACATATCACCCACTGACTTATTTTTAATAACCGAGATAAGTTATTAGTAATTTCCTGGATATAAATTGCTTACAGCCTTAACGTGCTTTCATCACTCATGGCAGAACGCGATAGCTATGTTCTTGAATCGAAAGGTTAAAAGTTGGGATACGTTAGCTTTAAGACAGTTTCAAATTTTGAAACGCCACACAAATACTGCTCATTATATCGTTACACAATTACAAGCTTGATTACATCTGGTCCAGTCATACATAAAGGTTTCCGTTTACTTCTCGTCACACGCTCACAGTCACCACTTCTATACAGCACCTCGATCAAACGTTAACCTGTCGTAATGGGACCCCGAACGAACGATTTAAGACTTCACAAAACCGACGTCATAAAATGTCCCTAGCTCCAGCTTCCGTTTGCTCGGTGGGAGATCCAGAGATGTGCCATCGGCTTTTGCGTTCCATCCCTCTATCCGTCCATCCGTCTGTCTGTCCATCCATCCGCACAAAGAGTGCCCGGCCGGAACACATATTCTCAGACAATGCCCTTCGTCGGGATCGGCGCAGCGTATTGAATTCCCCCGGAACGCCCCCTTTCCGGGCATGGCGCCGAAGAGGCACGGAATCTGGAGCGATCAACGAAATTGACCTGACAGAGGCAGAGACGACGACGATGGCGGGGGGGGGGTCGTTTTGAGTAGTGGAGGTGGGGAGGTTCAAGATATCGGGAAGACCGCCGGGTTCGGATGGAAAACTTCATTATGGGGCAGCGCCTTAGCTCGCAAATTACGCCGCAGCCGGTGATTCATCAAGCGACAGGCTCCGGGTAGGGGACAGCCTCATTCTGCGTCCGCTACTTGGCCACAACGTTGACGACTAATCCGAATAGCATCCGCTTAGAGATGACTCTTCTCGTAATACGTCAGTCGTATCGGCGGCGGTCGTACAGCGCCGACCAATTGCAGCCAGGACGAGGCCGGCATTAAGGTAGAAAATATTCCAATTAACTAAAGTCGAGCAATCCGTCAAAATTACTTTAGCCCAACGTCGCGACGCCTTCTGCCTCGCTGACACCGACCCTCCGCTAGAGGGAGCCCTTTACACCGGGTCCATTTAAATTACACCGGTGTCATCGTCGGTGGCCGGCGAGATTGTTTTCAAGTTTTAATTTGCTAAGTGAACGGGACACCCGTGTACAGTCCCGGCCTAAAGCGACTCACTGGATGGTCATGGGGCCAGAGTATGCGGGATGGATTTTTGCCACCGTCCGTCTACAAGTTAAGGCACTGTACGTGATACCGCGAATTCGTTTAATTCCACTTTTAAACGTAGACAGAACAACGAACGCCGTTTTACTTAATGGCGGCTGATTGGAAATAGCATCGTAGGATCGAATGAGATTATTATATTTATTTTAAAATTAATACCGTCGGCCCCTAAAAATACTTGTAGATGGTTAGCTTTCGATGTTTTTACAAAAAGAAAACTACAATCGTAAATACTATATATTATTATTAGTCGAGAATTAACATCTATTGACAGAATATCCTGAACATCATTGAAAGTAAAAAAATAAATAAACTTGCTGTTTTATCGTCACTTTTGTGCACAAAAGTTAAGCTAAATGGGCCGGGCGACCTCCTAATGTACTGACGGTGAGGGGAAAGATGAAATACCTTTCTGACATAGCCCGGCCGGGGTTTGAACCCAGGTGCTATAGATATGTGGCCAACCGCGCTACCAGTTAGGCCACGGAAGCCATCGTGGGATATTATATATGTTTCCTGTTGCGCGAACCGATACGGATCATTATTTGTCGTAGAGTTCACCCATTTGTCCAATTGTACGCTATCTCTTAAAAGCCGCTATGCGTGTAATGTGTATGGATCTGTGTGTGCTAATATCTGTAAACCAAATTCCCACACTCACTTGGATAATATCTTTTTTTCCTATCTTCCAGTTGACTAACAACCTATCTCTTGCCCTCTTAAGCAATATACATCATCGCATAACCCCCAATCCGTTCCAAGTGTTCAATCATGCGTTATTATTTTCTATAAATCACCGCGTACTTAATGTGGAAACTGGAATGCGCACCGTAGAAGCATTTCCCTATTGTTATTATTCTTATTATCATTTGTACAATGCCGAAAGCGGGTGAATCAGTTAATGAGTCAGTGCTAGGTATAGCTTCAAGGCATTTAGATGCGAATTGGCCATCCAGTTTGTCGCCTCATTCTACTCGAATGTTAACGGCACGCCGGGAATATAGAGGAATGTGCCCTATGATGAGGAGGAAACGTGAGACAAGCAACGGCACGAACGCCGCTGGATCGACGGTAAGATCCAGTGTCCGCATAACAGCAAACAGAGAAAGAAGCCATAACCTTAATCGGCCGCGATGCGCGTCTGGATCGACATTGTAAACATATCCGGATGCTATATGCTCGCCGAAGCGAACTGGCTCGCCTGCCCTCATGGATCGCCCGATTACTCGCGCATTGAGGGCCGCTTTCTGGGTCGGAACATTCTATTTTAGCCATTAAGGCAACACGCCTCGGTGGTCTTTCCATCAGCCTCACCGCCAATCCCGTTTACCGAGCGGCAGAAGTTCCCTATTTTCACTCATCCATCGTCTCTCTCTCTCTCTCTCTCTCTCTCTCTCTCTTCCGGATACTTGCACACGCCAACTCAACGAGCGGTGGTTCATACATCGCGAATATAATCTTTGTGAATCTGACGCAGCTTAGGATGGGGGGGGGGGGGTAGCCCCATATGACGGAACCTCGGCAGATGTTTGGTAGACGCATTACACAAGTTTCGTTTCTCGCAGATTCGTGCGTGCGTCCCCTGTTGACGCATCTGAAATAGATAAATCCGGAAGGGAAGACGTTCCTCGCCAGTTATCTTCCAGGAAACATCATCTCGGTTAGTCACACATCGCTGGACGCAGTTTTGAAGATTAATCAACTCGATAAATAGTACGAAATCCTCGACTACAGTTGATTCCCGGATACAGATCCCGAATGATGGGTAGGATGGATTATGGATGGTTCAGGAAGCCGCTAATTGATTTTTACGGAGAATTGTAAGTTGTGACGGTTCAGCGCTTGAAGACTACGGCGTTTTATTCGGATTCCGGATCGGAACCGGAGCATCGGCATCGGTTTGAGGGTAAGAAGACTAGGATAGCATGCACGACTAACTCGAAGATTTCTACTCGATGACTGGGAACTCACTACACGTTATGACTATCTCCGGGATGAGAGCCACTCAATCAAATATCAAGAACGAAAGAGGGTTAAATTAAGCTCATTAAATAGAACCGTGTGTCACGTGATTAGGAGGAAATACCTCAACAACACGTCTATAGGTCTCAGGTATCACTCATAGAGAGCGACCACACCCACACACCCACCCACCCCCCCACAAACACACGTGTGTGTGTGTATGTGTTCGCGTGCACATCGACATCGTGTCACGGTTGTAGACTAAAATAAAACCTATAATTCTGTAAAGTTAGTTTGTTTTTCAGTGGTTGTGCGCGTGCACTTCATTACAGTGCGCCCGGCAGTGTGTGCATTTTCCCAAAACAATGCTCTAAATAAATGTACACCACAGCTCCAGCGTACACTACGGAGCTCACTACGGGCAGAGGCGCGGACCGGCTGCGTACGCCGAATCCTTTGTGTCCTGGTATGGGAAATAAATCTTCTGGCTGTCGTTGTTGTGTTGGTAATATAGAGTCCCGGCACTGACACGGTGGCCTCTTCTGGAACTGGCCCCTCTTCGTCGGTCCTCCCTTTGTGACATGTTTGTTGGCGACCTGGATAGTTATTTTACCGATGACCTTCCACCGAGCGTCCTCAGCGTCCGGAGATCCATAGGTCACCAACCGGAGCCTGGTCTTCGGCATCCCCACTTGAGAGGGTCGGCCTGCCTCGGCTAGGCGGTGACGCACGCCAATCGCGACTCGTAGCAGCTGTTTGACCCAGGGGTCATGTCGACAGGTCGCCGAATAAACGGATCCGGCGCGGAAGCCAACCAGTACGGCACCCAACTGGACTGTTGCGGGGGTCTGGTGGAGAGGCTTAAACGTGTAATTAGTACATCCCAGTCGAGGTCAATGGCAGAACACCAGCCGTGAGGATCACCGACTGAAGCGGTCCTAGCCCTTAATCGCGGGAAATCGACGGATCTTCTGGATCCGGAAGACAGGTCCAGCCAATGGATGTCAATTCGTGTACTATCGCGATTATGACGAGTAAGCGACGAACATACACGGAGTGGATATACTGGATTTGTGTGCTTGTCCTTTTGAAGATTTGTGAGCTCTGAGCCGATCGCAATCGGGACATAACTACGTGCTTTATGCCGGCTATAAACAAGTAGCCACGATATAGGAACATGTCCTGTACAAAGCTGGACACATAACTAGACCACGAGTACGTGATGTGACGAGACAATTAAGCAGCTGGATGCTAAGTGTATCAGAGGTCATAAAACACGGCAGACAGACACAGCTAGACAAGCAGACAGTCAGACAGATAGAGATGCCGATAGCCAGCCAGCCAGTCAGTCAGCCTCATAGCTAGGCATATAGATAGACAGAAAGACAGGCAGATAGGAAATGTTATGTTATCAGTATTCCAAGTATTTTACAAAGAGAGAGAGAGAGAGAGAGAGAGAGAGAGAGAGAGAGAGAGAGAGAGAGAGAAAGAGAGACAGACAGACAGGTTACTTGTATTTTCTTATTTCACAAATATTCAAAATGAGATGTATTAATTAATATTGTTTGGTTGTTTTCTAAGAATCATCCGGGATCAGATTTAGTTGCAGTCTTTCCTATTTATTAATTGAGCTAGTCACAGCACATCTCTGTGTTAGTGCCTCATTATCTAACATTCAAAATAATGAGATAATTAGTGTTTGTAACTCAGTTGTTAGAATGGTGGATACTAAACTGTGAAGTTCCCTGTTCTAATCCACAAACCAAAGCAGCTACGGCTTATCACGTACCCACTGGTTGACTTAGCCGACATTAGTATGTGGTTAATCGGTGAAGTGAGCTAAAGGGTGGGGGGTGATGGAAGTAAACTAAACATATCAATAGACATGACTTTTATACTCCACGGTCAGTTGATGTCGATGCAGCATTTAACAGGTTCAAACTGATGGGGAGGGGGGGGGGAAATGAATGAGATAAACCTATATAAACATATAACAAAAGGATTTAACTTATAATAAATGTATTAAAGGCGATCTGATTGCTCAACAGTTCGAGAGTTACTATAGGGAGTTGCCTCTCCATCATATGGGCCAGGTAAGACCAACTCACTCACTCACTCACTCACTCACTCACTCACTCACTCACTCACTCACTCACTCACTCACTCACTCACTCACTCACTCACTCACTCACTCACTCACTCACTCACTCACTCACTCACTCACTCACTCACTCACTCACTCACCACTCACCACCACCACTCACTCACTCACTCACTCACTCACTCACTCACTCACTCACTCACTCACTCACTCACTCACTCACTCACTCACTCACTCACTCACTCACTCACTCACTCACTCACTCACTCACTCACACTCACTCACTCACTCACTCACTCACTCACTCACTCACTCACTCACTCACTCACTCACTCACCACTCACCACCACCACCCACCCACTCACCACTCACTCACTCACTCACTCACTCACCACCACTTACATTAAGTGTACTAGGACGAGGTTATATGCATGGACAAAATCAATCAGTACTTTAGCGGTCCGTTAAGCCTAACCTGCTGTTGCACGAAAGTTGCCGTAAAAGGAATACCAGACAGTAAATAGACCTTTGACTGATACGGTTTGAAGCTAAAAAATTGGTCTCAATATATCATTGCTATTGGCGTCCAAAAAACATTACTGCGTTAATACACACGTAATGCAACGTCGCGCCACGACGCACCACGCTAACGAACATCAACTGCCGCTCGCGGCGACCCGTTGCAGCAGTCAGCCATACGGTGTCCCCGCGGTGTGTATAACAAAGAAATGCGTTTTAAAGTAGACGTGATTTATGCGGACCGTCGCCATATACGACAACGGGCAGCCCGCCGTCTAATCTGGGCAGCATCCACGACGGCCATAAATTAGTATTCCCATCCAGTAAGTAACCGGCGGCGGCGACCTTTTCTCCGCCGCCGCTGGCCGTGCCATTGTGGAGAAGAACGCCGACGTCCTGACCATCCGTCGTACTCAGAACAGGTGCCACTGACAAGGCGATGGTCGGGAAGGCTAAGATCGCTTGGCTACATGTCTCCGTATGTTCCATTACCGGTTGAAATGATGTTCGTTGTCGTTGTTGTTTTTTCTCTATCTCTGCGCGATGGGTAATATTTCGTCCTGTTATCGGTTTCGTCCTGTTATCGGTAGCATCCCCGTTCCCACACCCATCCCCGCCCATCCGCGCGCGCGCGCGTGTGTCTGTCGACGATGGCCGTGGCGAGAAGATGGCACCGACATAACAACATTTGTTCCGCCGGCAACATGTGACAAGTAATTTACATCCGTAATGTCCCACCTGCGTCTACGTCTGGCGCCTCGTCCACGAGTCTCGGCAACCCGTTGATGCCGGCAATTCACTGTGTGTACACGAGCAGCAGATGTCCCGGAGACAGTTTGTTTCCGCATTATACCGCCAGCGGCTCATCAGCAACAAAAAAGTTTAAATGAAATTCCACATGGTAGGGCGGCGTGAAGGAGTTTTAGCACAACCATGTGAACGTTTACAGGCACCGTGGTGCCTGTGTAAGCAGTAAACCAGTAAAATGTTAATGTCCCGATTTTAGAATAGTTGATGCGCAAAAACAGCATTTTTGATGGTAATAAAATCACTACGCTTCGACAGTTAGGAGGGATAGCGATTGTCTCGATTGTTTGGGCATCTTTTATGTCTTAATCTCACCTGGTATTTTTGAACAGCAAGTGAAATGAAAATCCCAATTTAACTACAATCACTTGTTGAAAGGAAAGCATACCCGTCCACTTTCGCTTCGGACATTTGAAACATTGTTGACATACATATTCGTGTATGATATTAAATTATTTGATATGAAACTGTTCCGATTTTGCATGGTGTCTCTTCACCGTAGTGAGCTGCCCGACTTCGTTCCAATCTTGCCCGAACAAAAACTATGCGTGTGTAATTAAATTGGTTGTACAAAGGTGAGATTCAGTCAGCATTTATCACAGATATGTGAGCCTATGGGGAAATGCTGTCGATAAGTCTCGGCAATGTTTTTGCACACATAACAGATACAGAAGCTAACATGAAATAAATCCTGAGAACAGAATAAAATCGTTTGTTTAACGCATCGCCATTTAATATGAGTTCATTGATGGTCTTGAGATCGGATTTCGGTGTTACTTTTGTGTGGGATGTTTCATTCATTAATACATTGCTTTGACCTTGATGATCTCATTTGAAGAGGGAGTGGTTTCATTGCTACATTTTCTAAGCGAACATTGCCCGGAAATGCAAAAACATAAACAAAACAAACTACCACCTCCACCACCACCACCACCACCAGCAGCAGCACCACCACCACCATCACCAGCACCACCATCAGCACCACCACCAGCACCACCACCATCACCACCACCACCAACAACAACAACATTACCACCACCACCACCACCACCACTACCGACACTACCAGCACCAACACCACCACCACCACCACCATCACCACCAGCAGCAGCACCACTACCACCTTCACCACCACCACTACCACCAGCACCACCATCACCACCACCACCAACAACAACAACATTACCACCACCACCACCACCACCACTACCGACACTACCACTACCACCACCACCATCACCACCATCGCCACCACCACCAACAACAACAATAACAACACTACCACCACCACTACCACTACCGACACTACCACCACCAACACCAGAATCACCACCAACACCACCACCGCCAACATCAAAGTAATTATTCAATACGGTAAATAATCCTTTCTGTTGAATTTATAACATTACTGTCCTGAGAGAATCGAACAATTTGTGCACAACCGGAAGTAACCTAGAAACTGTTACTATCATGTCGGTGAAGTCTGTGTCAGTTCAATAACACGAAGCACATCTTTCAGCACACCTCGAACACGACCGCTAGCTCGCCGTGTAGCATCATTAGAGGAGTGGCAGCCGTCGTTACCAAGTGACGGCTTCATATTTCGTGCCCTTATGCAATAAAGGTCGTTTGTCAATCAGCCATATTTCCGAGACCTTTCAGGGTTTGGCGCCAACCGGCAGCTGGAATGGCTGGCGCCGATATTCTCAGACATAAACATTAAATATTCAACAGCCGTAACGGGACCCCACTCCCAAAGAGCTATTAAGCTTTCTTCTTCGGCCATGCTGGAGCGTGCAACAAAATGCTAATGCCTGGTAAGCGTATTTGCAGCAAATTGACACTAGTTGAGTATATTTTGCCGTTTGAAGTTGCCCGTGATCTGTGACGGTGGCTTTATGTTCGGCTTTGAGCAAAGAAATCGTTTTAGGCGACTCGCATTATTGCCTTAGTGCATGTCACATCGGGAAGAGGGACGTATAAAGACCAAAAGGCGGACAAATAAAGTGGACATCGGCTACCGATGATGCAGACATAATCCCGGGAGTATATTAGAAGATGCATTTATTTCGATTTGAACAAACGTTTCAATGGCTGGATGGCTGCCAGCAGAGGCGCTGATATAGCCCTGATGACAAATAATGTATATATATATATATATATATATATATATATATATATATATATATATATATATATATATATATATATATATATATATTATATATATATATATCAAAGTTATTAGCCAGTGACCATCTATTAAATGGATTGATCCAGTTATTCCTCATGTTATTTAACACATATGATGATAATGATGATGATGATGATGGTGATGATGATGATAACTCGCTTTCTAATAGCAGAATTAACATAAGGATTTTTGGTATTCATATTAGTGCAGATAGAAAGGTCAGGATCCAAATTAGTGATATTAGGTTTAACGTATTTGTAACAGTAACTGTTGTTAATGTTATTAAAATTAATAATTCATTTTTGATGTCGTTGCTGTTCTTGTTGCTGCATCAGCAATAGTATCAACAAAGCAGAATTAAGAAACTACATAATACACGTTATGACTATGTATTATGCTATTTGAACTTGTTATCAAAAGAAAGGGTAGATTAAAAATGAAGGCTGATGCCGAATAATATTAAATTTAGTACCAATATTGGTAGCCAGGATAAGCGAAAACTAGACTATTTACATCTAGATCGGTATCAAGGCAAAGTCCATTTAAGTGTTTCGCATTTATTGCTAGCAAGCGTGTTATAAAAGCTTTTATGATATGCGATCTTCTTCATAGGCATGTCTGTTACTGAGTTTGTTTTATTACATATATTTGGCTCCGAAGTGCAGTATCCCCTTTGACTTATGGCCCCATCACAACGAATGACAGACATCCAGGCGTATATTGCTGTTGAGAATGGTCATATGTCGCCTTGTTCCGTATAATTACTGTGCCTTGGGCAGTTTCAAGGAGTCTCCACCATTTGGACAAATTGCACTTCTTTTTCCTGACATAGTAAAACAATAATCGTATTTATTCACGTACGTAATGAGTTAGCTACAGCCTAAATGTAATTACCCAGCAAGCACCCCACAGTGACGGCGCTAATTAAAGTTTTTTTAAAAATATATTCACAGTGAAAGTATGATATTTATAAAAAGAAATTAATACCAGGGGAAAATTACGCTAGCAAATGATAACTCACGTCGTCTATCATAACGCTGAAAAACCTGATAGCAACCAGACGCATTCAGACCACTGTGAGTAAACGGGATACGAACTCGGTACTCATTTTTGCTGACCGACAGAATACTCGCACGAATAAATATTCGAATACATTTTGATGTCTTTGTTAATTTTTATCTGATTCTATTAGCGGCTAAATAGATAGAAATGGAGGTAGAATATTGATTAATGTCACATAAACCCTATCAGCATTCAGCTGGCGGCAACTAATACGATGGCCGCTGTCAGATGAAGTTATCAGTCATAATTTAGAGAAAACCTGTAAATTATGTAGTAGCTAATAGTTGTCTATACTACAATGTAAATGATTTTTGCCTGTATACACAAAACACGGCTGTGGAACATTGTTATTTAAAAAAATACAGTTCAAAGCACGATCCGCTGTTCTAAGGTTGGCTGGTCTAAGGGTTTTATTGGCTTCCATTCCACTCCCGTCCCAAATCTGCAATAAGTGGTAGGACAGCGAACCTCATGGGGAGCATTCTGTTTCTAGTTATCAGTAACAGGCGCCGAATCGGTATCAATGCACTGTCTTCCAACTGAGCAATCATTTATGACTAAGTTAGCTGGGGAGCTTGTGAAACAACAATATCCCTTGGTGGCTTCGAACGCAGAGCCTCCTGATTTCCGGTGCCCAACTTTCCCAAATAGCCATCACGATGCTTCCCGATACTCAATAAGCTGCTCCGAGACACGGTTAATTAAATACGATGCTTACTCACCGCCGCCAACGAATCCGGATACCAACAGATTCGGATAAACCGCCGACGACCGTTCAGCGTTTATTAATCATATAAAAAAGGCCGGACGCGGACGCGGGCGAGGAAGAAGACGCGGCCAGACAGAGGGCGCACGGCGGCAGCCGCCACCGCGATAAAGATATATTTCTACCAGTAAACGGTCTCGGTTCGACGTCCCGTAGCCGAGCATTTATAACGCCGAGTGCCGCCGCCTGGCGTGATTCATATGAGCGTAAAGCATAATGGAAGCTCGGAGGCCAAAGTTAGCCGATAAACTACAGCGACTTCTCGTCAGCGGGCCGAGGTGCGAGCGCGAATAAAATGCCAGACGCCGCCGGCTCGAAGTCGGGCCTCCGGAGATCCGCCGACGAGATTAGCGGGCCGCGGATATTCTATTGTTATGTCAGTGCCGGTTGTAATCAGTTTTGGTGTCCATAATAAATGAGCTCACCGGACTCCGGGCTCCGGACTCGGCGTAAATCAGCGCCATTTTTTCTCTCGGCTGTAATGAAATATCAATAGAAGGGCCGGACCGGGAGAGATGGTCGGCACCGATAATTCGCTTCTTCGGGGACGCGGCGCAGATGTTTCGGTGAGATACTTCATCACTGTATTAACCCGGAAATGTCTCATAATGTGTTTGTCCTTTTGATGTACCGTGTTCTGGTGTTTTGAGTGACTTGTCTTGGGAGATGATGTCTTATTGTAGCGTCAATGCTAAAACATGACATTGTAATAATAATTACTACTACTACTACTACTATTACTATTATTATTATTACTACTACTACTACTACTTCCACTACTCACTACTACTACTACCACTACTACTACTACTACTACTATTTTAATAAAATTAATCTAAAATGTTGCATGCGAAGTGAATGTATAACCAAACATTCCTGCTATAATGATAAATGATTTCTTTCCGAACCGCATTGCTAATTCTCGTGCCCAGTAGTAGTCAGGGAGGCGTTAGTCTGTTCAATTTATGAGCCAATAGAACAGTAAATTATTTCTCAGTCGTAAATGTCGTTCTGTGGCATGCACAAAAATTTGGATTAAACAACGAACGCAATTAAAAGGCCCGAGTGGGTGTTTAACTGGTGGATGTTTTATTCCCGAGGCTGACGCTAAAATGGTAAAGCCGTGTAGTTATTCCTTTCCCCATAAACTACCACAATTTCCTCCATATTCAGTTCAAATAAATTAGCTTTGCGTTTTGTGGTCTGTCGTATTTTACGAAGACACCACCAACAGCCATTCTATCAGTCTATCGATGAGCGATGTACCTAGAACATATTTGCGGATCTAAATTAATAACGTAATCGATAAATCCGATGTTTTCATGGTTTGAAATTCAATTGGAACGTGCCGTAGTGTAAAATGATATATTCCAGTCTTTGTTGTCTTCTTTCTAATAATAACTGGAGATTTCGATTAAAATTGGTGCGTACTGAACTTTCCAGAATGGACATCAATTCTGAACGGTGTATTAGGCGCTTGCAAGGTGTCGGAAAAAAAATCCACTTATCCGCGTATTTTGCGACTCCCCATATGGCAGTTTGACAGATTATTAACTACGATGGAGCGACGGAAGTGGCAAGATATATGCGCTTGGATCAAATCGGGATCAACCCACCCGGTAGTGATATAGACCGCGCCACCCCCCTCTCCCGGATGCCGGAGAAACAACAAGCATTTATAAAACTGGCAATTGCATGCGTGATTAATGCGGATGTAAAGCTTAATAATCACCCGATGTCAAAACGGCGTAATAAACTATGGCTGTGACAGGTTGGCGTAAGAGGAAGTGCTAAAGAAAGGACAAGAACCATCTGACGTCAAACTCAGTACCCGATTGTTTGCGGGGACGAGATTGATGGCTGTAACGCCTTACTTCGCTGTTTGTTGCCATCACGGTTGGAATTCATAATAAACGACATTTATCGGCATCCGATGGCAGCCGTAAGGAATTAAATATTAATAGAACAGCTTCATTCTCTCGATGATCATATTCGTGATCACATAAAAATGAGCTGTTCTTCATTAGAGTGCATTATGTTGTATCGGAGGGAAAGAAAAGGTATTACACGAATATAATCATCAGCGGCTTTATACGACGGAAAGTTGGTTTCATAGACTACTCATTTCTCGTTGATGATGATGTGGCCTTTCGGGATTTATGAATCCGTAGTTAAAGATGGCTGTTGTTGTGTGATCCGGTTTTGTTTTCTGCTAGATTGACAACCGACTGAACCCACAATCGGTCGCTTTACGATATAGCATCTTGTTTTCGGTGATCTGTCACCAAATTTATTGACAATGTTATTGTTCCCGCTGTAAGAAATAGCAACGTTGAACAAACATCTGGAGAGTTCCTTGTTAAAACATATCGGTCAATTGAAATTATTGGTTTGGCAAAGAGTATGTTGCTACCTATGTCACTTAATTACTTATTCATGTATATAGTGATTTAACGTGTAGCAATATTATGATATGTCAACCGAAATGACCGATCATTAAAAAGGATTCCACTTTTTATCTTTGGAGTGTATCCGTACACTGAACAAGTCCATTGTTGACACTGTGCATTGATTCTATATACAGAAGTACATATTACAAGCATATGAAGTTAGGAAGTCAAGGCATTAATTCATTTTTAAATATGTTTTAGATTTTATCCAGTTGAGTGCAACGAATGCAAGTTCGACTTGTACCAGTACCAAACGTTTAATCGTAGATAATAACGTACTCAGTAATAAAACACATAACATAGATTTACAGATTATATATATATATATATATATATATATATATATATATATATATATATATATATACACACACACACATATCACACACACAGATAAGAATTATTCCGGCTGTGTTTTTTAGTTAACTAAATATTCTGTTATTACTAACTTGATGATAGGATAAACGTATCCATGAAGACCAAAAGAAGAACTAGAGAAGTTTGAAAATTATTTTTTTGAAGACTGGAAACGAGATAATTAAATATAAATTCCGTTGTTTATATGTGGCAAGATTTAATTCACTCTAACACTTTGAACTGTAACAAGATTAGGTTGCAACATTTCCATTTAGATACAGACATTCTGTTCGAATGTCAAGGTGAAGTGTTGTTCGTAACAAGAAATTGAGTAAACGGAATTTTGTTAAAAGTCAATTTCTATTACATCATTTTTATAAACTTACTCTGTCCTGGTCGTTATTGTGGCAAGACAAAAAAGATGGCGAAATAAACATTTAAATAGAAGCTTCCTAAATGGTGATTATCTTCCTTTATTTATTGGGAAAAGTTTCCTTCAGATAGCACAACAAAGTTGAAAATTTTAGAAGATGCTTCAGCTAATACCCAATTATATAAAATACCTATAGGTATAAATAAACATACCGTTAAGATAAATAAACACACCCCTAAAAAATTCATACCTATAATATATATAAACATACATAGTTTATTAATGAACAGACGTATAATATAACTAAACATACTTATATTTTGAATAAACATACCTACAATATAAATGAACACAATTATTAAAAAAATAACATACATTTAATATAAATAAACATACCTATAATATTTATAAAAAAAATAATAAAAATAAAGGGTAATTGAAGTGTAAAGAAACTTGCTTAGTAGTAAATATATAGGATGGGAATTTACTCTCATCATCATCATCATGATCATGATCATCATCATCAGCATCTTCATCATCATGATTATCATAACTATCAACACCACCACCAACACCACTTCAATTGCCATAACTTGATCTGAAATATAATCCTGTTTATGCCCTCAGCATCTAGAAGGAATTAAACATTAATGTTCTATTAGGATGACACCATCGAGAACAAATTAAGTTCCATAGATATCTATCGAGGCAAATCCCATAAATGTATACCACTCTTACCACTTGGAGGCGTACTATAAAAGCGACATTAGGTTATTCTATCAACCCGTGTCCATTAGCCAAAGTGTTTTACCGCGTATGATACCCGGTTCACCCATAATAATAATGACCGTTTCGGCCAACCATACCGTCATACACAATGCTAGCAGTTGCTGATTGTTTCATTATAAACCATGGCTCACCTTCATACTAAGCATCAAATATTACAATTGGTCTGAGATATTTTATTACAAATTGTCAATAATGCATGAGAGTAACGTGTCGATGTTGTTTGGAATGAAGACGACGCTTCATTGTTTCGCTCACTGATGGACTAGCGATGGACTGGGAATAGGTTCAATGCAGAGTATGCAGAATTCCCGATCCAGAATATTTTCAGCAGTATTACAGATACGTGTAGAATCATGATGAGGAACCCACTTACACTACTCTATCATCGGTGAATTTTATCCCGTGTATTACAATTGTCGTTTCTAATTCGAATTGAAACCGTCATCTCCAAACTGTTGTCCATGTATATTAGCGATTTCAAAAAGGCCAATCCGAATGTTCGTAGTGATTGTTTCGATGGAGGATCATCGACAGCGTTTATTACCAAAATGAAACAAATAAGTTAACAGTTCAAAGTGCAGTTCGATTACAAGCAGTTTGTAACATGAACGACGAACAGAGTGCGAGCGCAACATTCTAATCTGAAGATGCTTTAGCGGAACATTCTTGGTGAAAGCGTGCCTAGCTTTATTATTTGTATTAAGCCTCTAGTCTTGTTTGTGATTATTTCCAATTGTCAAGTATTCAGAGTGTAAACACTATCTGTGATAGCCGGCAACTCTGGGGAAACCACGATGACGCCATTCTATTGTACCAACGCCGAGCTGTTCCATAATTAGCTTAGTCCCCCTCATTATTTACTTAACCTGTCTCATTCTGTCGGTCCAAGGACAGGCTGAGGTTGTTCTTTATCACGAACGGTAGTTGACTTGAATCAGTTGGCAAACAAAGTAGAGTAACTGACTTGGAGAGGTTCTAACTAACTAACTGCCCCCCACACACACACACAGAGAGAGAGAGAGAGAGAGAGAGAGAGAGAGAGAGAGAGAGAAGAGAGAGAGAGATAGAGAGAGAGAGAGAGAGAGAGAGAGAGAGAGAGAGAGAGAGAGAGAGAGAGAGAGAGAGAAGTGCGCCAAACCCACAATTTCTTATTGCCATTCTCTCTGTCAATCTATATATCTCTCAATCCTACCTACCCATGGATGGACATTATGTACAATGAGAGCTTGTGATTCTATTCAGTTTCTATTTTGTTACTAGAGGAAGCTCGATGTCAACAGCATGTTCTCCATCATCCATCGTTAACCTGACCGGGTAACCAATAAAGATGCTCTCCGAATGATCTTTGAGGCTTTTAACGAGACATAAACCTGACGAGTTCACGTCAAACTGTCATGACTATCGTATCATTTGTTTGTTTGTTAAACAATAAACGAAGACTAATGCACACAGACAGACAGTTTTGTCCATCTAGAATACAGGTAGGCATTTGGCATGCGGTTATATTCTGACGTTGACAATCCTTCCAGCTTCTTCTTCGTGTTTGTTTTCATGTTATTGTCTCCTCGTCTCTCTGGTTAATTGTCCGCCTTTCTGTATCTGTGAGTCTGAATTATTACCTGTCTATTTTGCATGCTTGTTTAGGTTATCTCCCTGTCTACATACTCGTTGTTATGTCCTATAGTGATGCTTCTGTTTGTCCGTTTGTCTCCCATCCTTCCGTCACCAACCTCACTTCCTGCCACTAGTGACACATTAAGCGTCTCAGGATTAAAATACGTTTCTATGGATCTATTTCCCCGATGTATCAGCCAGAGACTGTAGACACGAGTAGTGATTCTCTGTTCCAGTGCCTTTTTATACACTACACTACACTAGACTAGACTACACTACACTACACTACACTACACTACACTACACTACATTACACTATACTACACTACACTACACTACGCTAGATAACACCATGCTACTCTACACTAAATACATACACGCACGCAAGGACGCCCCCCCCACACACATCACCCAACACACGCACGCACCCTAACACACTGGCATTAATCAAACTACCCAATACGTTCCCTTCAGTAACTTAGTTTAGAAGTTATACGACACCAATCAGTAACATTTACTTAAACGATTAGCTTCGAGTTGACGTCAAACCAACTACAACGCATATCTGACGCCACTTCCGGCCAGTCAGACGGCCATGACCTTTCTATGTCTATCTCCCCCGCCCTAAATCCAGTTGGTTTGCTGCCCGGTGTTCAAAGCGGTCATCCCATCTACATACATCTCGTCCTCCATCAGACTCTGGCTCGGTGGCCACCAATTGTGCCCTATAACTGTCTGAAGAGCGCCCAAGGATAGTTATTTACGGCGCTGTTTCCAAGCAGTTCGGGATGCGTCTATTTACTGGCTTCAAGAGAAACCTTGACGTCTATGGCGGCCGTAGTTTGGGGGCAAGTTTCGCCAGGATTGCTCTACGGCGACTCTACGCGGGCTGGTCTCGCTGTTCGATTTCCTCGCGGCTCTAATGCCAATGAGCCGACGGAACCGAATTACGGGGAATAATATTTTAGTAATTACGACGGATAACGACAACCCGAGGCGTCACAATCGAGATTGTCCTGTTTCGAGACGAATAAAGGTCCGCAAGAAGATCATCAGATCGGTTTATGCGAAACGTTGACCGGATTCAAATTAATTAGAGCGGGCGCCTGCGAATCTGATTTACGAGCTTTCGCCAAACATATAAACCACACAACGTCGGGTATTCGGAAGAGCGTTACGCAATTATAACACGTCAACTCTTTTGATAGCCGGAGTTCGGTTCGTGACAATGTTGTCTGCCGTATGTAGCCTTGAGATTTATTAGTGACGAAATCCATTTTACAATCTCACCAAAAAGATGTGCCGTGTTGGTGAGGTGTCCCGACCAACGGATTGACTTCCGCTCGAAAGGTGCCGAACGTGGGAACGAGATCGTCTCTGCGCGTCTATCGGTTCGGACGATCTCTTGTGTACGAATGGCAAAGGCTCGACCTTCGTTGGCCACCTCGACGTTCTGGCGATTTGACTATCGCCGACTGGAATCCCTCAGATGTCACCGTGGCATTGTTCGCTGCCGAAATCGTAGATTGGCCCGACTTGTAGAAACATCAATATGTATACGACTAGCAGCGGCCAGATAGCGGCAAAT
The DNA here is from genome assembly GCA_025642065.1 of Paralvinella palmiformis. Classification (NCBI taxonomy): domain Eukaryota; kingdom Metazoa; phylum Annelida; class Polychaeta; order Terebellida; family Alvinellidae; genus Paralvinella; species Paralvinella palmiformis. Next base: position 90,316 of record JAODUP010000630.1, on the reverse strand, counting down.
CCGTGCTCATGAATAACCACTTGGCGCTTCGATGTCGGCCAACTTGGTCGTATTACGATAGGGACGCCGCGGGGCCGGGATACGGTCACGAAGCCCGCTCATCTCCATATTCGGACCGTCATCCCGGTTCAAGAAGGGCGACCGGCGGCCATTCATTTCGAGCTGTTTCGGAGAGGGAATGGCCGATGGCTAATCTAGTTATTAGAGAGGATCCGGAAACGTCGAGTACGAGCTCTCAATCGGCCCCAGATTATGCGCGCATGCCCGCCACGCGTAACGCATGTCCGATGGGATTAGCGTCGTCCGGGCCGGAGTCGACGTACGATCTCTTGGGGCGGGGAGCGACCACGACAGCACCCGAGGACGACTTTACGGTGACGGCCTGATGTCGAACAATTAGCTCAATTTGGGACGATAACTAAGGCTGTACCATACGGAGACGAGATGATGCGAACTCCGGAAAGACTGGCGCTGAAGTTAACGAGGTGAACACGTTAATGGTTCGGGAATCGGCTACACGGGGAGACCGGACACAAAAGCCCCGAAGCCCAGAAGCCTAGGGAAGGCCTAAAGCTGTTTAAATCAGCGCTCGCGATGCCGTGATTCGCTAATAAGACATCTCGGCGAGCAAGGGATCGATTGTACACATTCCAATAGGTCTTACGTACTGTATAGCCATTGTCGTTCACAGCTTGGTGCTTACACCATTTTCTTTTTCGTTGACAAATTATACAAAATACAATTGGAGGAGTTAATTGCTTATTTGTGATATTTGTGTTCTAATTTTTATGATCGTTATCATCATCATGAACTTTATCATCATCATCATCATCGTCATCATCTTCATGCCTCTCATCATCAACGTCATCAGTTCGTGTGTAAATTGCCAAGGGATAATATTATATTTGTTTTGCGGCCTCTGACCTTTAATCGTCGGTGTTCTGATGGTCCAGTTGTTACAGCACCGCCCCGAAAAGCCCAGTCTGTGGATTCAAATCCGACTCATTGCTGTGTTTGCTGGATTTATTTCCATATGGAGTGCCCTCTCCGTTCATATGACCCAGGTGCAACCAGTACCAAGGCTAAGCAACTCAACTCAACTCTAATCTTTATATGGAGATTCATCAAACATACGACGAGTACATAAAATATATTACGAGTACATCAAATATGTTATGAGTACATCAAATACATTACCAGTACATCAAATAGATTTCGAATACATGAAGTATATTATGAGTACATCAAATATATTGTGAGTACATAAAATATATTATGAATACATCAAATATATTATGAGCACATCAAATATACTACGAGTTCATCAAATCCATTATGAGTATATCAAATACATTACCAGTACATCAAATAGATTATGAGTACATCAAATAAATTTCGAATACATGAAGTGTATTATGAGTACATCAAATATATTATGAGTACATCAAATATATTGTGAGTACATCAAATCCATTATGAGTACATCAAATATATCATAGGTAGATAATATATTCTAAGGTATAATACTATCTTTAATAAATCGACCGATTGAGACAACCTTCTTCAAATAAGCCAAAATTGCACGCAGTAGATGTGAAGAAAAAACACATTTATTCAGCAATTGAGGTATTATGTAATATCAGTGAGCCGAAGAAGAGACTAGATAGCAGATGTAAATGAGACATACACCTCGGTGAAGATGAAAGAAACTATAAATAACGAGAAGAAGAAGATCATCAACAGATTATCTTGTAATTTTATATCTGTAATTTGCTTCGATTATACGATATGATAAAATCCCGTTTTCTAGTATTCAACGTTTTTAATATATCTTCCGGATCATATCTAACTGTGACGATGGCTCTAGTCCGCCGAGGGAATCGAAAAACCAAGAGCTACACTTCCCAGCTAAGTAGCTATCAAAATGCAACATGATCCGGATACAAAGCTCTGGCTAAGATGGTAACTTTGAGGTGATATTTTAATATTGGGAATCCCGCTTACAAGTGATAACGTTGCTTCTCCGTTATCTAACCATATCAGTATCATGTAAGTTTATCTTGACAGTGCTTCGTTTGCGTTTACCAATCTTCTGTTGTGACATATATTTATTTATGATTTCCGCTCTTAAAGATTTCGTTCCAAAAGAACAGTTTTACGAATGAAACTATTACACGAAACGATAGCGGTCGTTGCTATTGGGATGAGTCTGGGTTTATCGCTGCTCTTAGTATTGATCCGAATTTATTCTGATTTATGCTGATATTAGTCAATATTACTACGTATTATTAATATTAAATTGTTCTCTTTTAGGCTTTATTTTGATTAATACATGCGGCCGATCAATTCTTGGCTGTAGTTTACGGCACAGTGTTGCTTTGCCTCGATAATAGTGTATCGTTTCTATTTAAATAATCCTCTTCTGGATTCGTTTAGCGATACAATAATAGTTTTTTTTAATCCCCACTTTTTTGTGACTAAATATGTCAAGGTCTCATCGGTATGGGATTGGACCACAGATCAGTACTACCTGTTTCATCTTTGACTTCGCTTCATTACCGTTGGAGGTAGCTCGGCTCATTTAGGCTTAAAAAGTGGCTATAAAACATCAATCATCATCATCAATCAGCATCATCAATCAGCATCATCAATCAGCATCGAGTGGTAAATGCTTGTTGAACAGAAATAAAACACCTCTGCCTGCGTCTTAACTATCTTTATAACAAACGCACACACGCACGCACACACACACATACGCGCACACACACACACGCACACACGCACGCACGCACGCACACGCACGCATGCACACGCACACACACTTACAAGATGAGATAATATCAATAATGCAACCACTAGTTACAGAAAAGTGTGATATTTACAGAGATAGTACCGTATTAATGAATATGTATTAAGACTACTAACAGCATATCTTTGATACTGATATAATCTGTCAACTATTGACACATTCATCAACCCAGTGTCACTGATAACATCATCTATATGTCAACACTTATCAAACCACTAACACCAACAGACACAGATATACAGATGACGGCAGAGATAGACACATAGGTACAGGCACACGTAGACATTCAGACAGATAGGCATTCAGACAGACAGACAGACAGACATACAGACAGACAGACAGACAGACAGACAGACAGACAGACAGACAGACAGACAGACAGCTAACAAGACAGAAAGATATAGACAGGCAAATATAGACAGGCAGGCAAACAGGCAAAAAGAGATAGACTAATACACTGACATACATGCTTACATACGCGCACATACACACACGCTTGCGCACGCGCGTACACACATTTGAGATAGATAGACTAAGAGGTATATATATATATATATATATATATATATATATATATATATATATAAAGAGAGAGAGAGAGAGAGAGAGAGAGAGAGAGGAGGAGGAGGAGAGAGAAAGCGAGAGAATCAAACACCAAGAGCCAAACACATATCGCCATTTTATATTGGCACCTAATCAGAGAGATTTACATCGGAAAACACCCAGATACACGTTATTCATCAAGTCACGACGTATCTTATTCACGCTGATCATAAGCCATTTATTTTAATGCCTCTGTATCATAACAATGATTGCTTTATTCGCCTAAAGCTTGTTATTTTTGTTCTCATCGATCGACTACTTGATGCTTCAGGGTGAAATAATGGATGCTTTCGTGGTGCAGTTGAAAAGGCATTGTGCTCAAGATTTCCAGATCGCGAGATCGACTCCCAATGTTACTTACAGGTGTCGGACGTTTCATCCATCAATAAAGATTTTTTCCCGATTAACTCATTTCACACAGGGAACAGCCCCCCCCCATCTCCCAGCAAAGTGTCGCAGGTGTGACCACACCCGAGTATAAACCAAACAATCCTTCATTCAATCTAGGATGTAATGCAATGGACAATAGATACCAAGTGTGACCGCGTGATACTGGGCCTGTGATAATCCATAGATCACATCTGAGAGGACAGCACGGACGATGTAGAATCGTGTAAATAAATACCTCTTAGTATGTAAGTGAAAGATCATTATTTACTGGCTACCAGAAGGGTCATGGCACCGTTCTACAAATCTCCAACTTGCGGATTTGGATCCGGATTCATACCTGTGTTTGTGGGATATACTTCCCCAGACAGTCGCCCTTCGGGCGTATGTCCCAGGTGGGATAAGCAGCGAGGCTCAACCAGACAATAACAATGATAATTTGATGACTGGATGCAGCATGAATGCAGGTATTATTGTCGTATTACCTCTAAGGTATGGACGTTTTGTTACTAATGATTGTTCTGGAGATGTTTTTCCTATACAAGTCGCTGGATTGTTCTGATGTTAAAGTCATAGTCTTTCGTAATACCACCAGTTGTGTGGTATTGTCTTCATTAATATTATTGAATCAATAAGTATAATTTTTAAAAGTTGATATTATAACAATGTCAATTGTTTGATCTACGATTGTTTCGCTGTCGACTGCATCGATGGAACAATGACCGAAATAACGTGTTCCGGGCATCAGTGTTGGCGTCACGAGGCAAACCTATATGGCACTAATATGGATCTCTTATATAATCTGATCGATATATGTTGACGTTGTTGTGTAGGCGTATCGAACGCCACCGTCTGATATAGTCCGCGTGGCCATTAGACAGAAGGAGACAATGAGATGGCATTCAGCATATGACATCAGACAGCACGTTTTAAAACATTGTGGTTTGGAAGTGGAATGATATTTAGCTTCGGGCAAAACAACTAATGTCGAACACATATATATGTACCTAACTCAATGTGAGTGACTTCTCTGCTGAAAATATATACGAACTAATGGAGACAGCAAGAACGTCAATAACTAAACAGTGACGACCAAACTCTGCACGTACAAAGGGATATTAGACGAATTACTATTTGTGTGGTGATGTTCAAAAGAAGAAGATCCCATATGCTGTCCAGGCAGAGACAATCTTTGGGCGCTTTTCTTGTAACAAAAACTGAGTTTAGTGTTTAAATAATCCCAAACTTGGAAAAGACAAATACAAATATAAAGCAAAAATATTTGGTTCCAACATTTTCTCTTCTTATCATGAGATCATGAGTCATAATAAATTATTTAAAATTCGTATATCTATAAATAATATATATATATATATATATATATATATATATATATATATATATATATATATATATATATATATATTATTGGATAATAAATCATTCAACATAAATCTACCGGATTTAGTAGAATAGACAGTATATATATATATATATATATATATATATATTATATATATATATATTATATATTATATATATATATATATATATATATATATATATATATATATATATTCATTTGATAATAAATCTAATATAAATCTACCGGATTTAGTAGAATAGACAGTATATACATATATACAGACAGACAGACATATATATGCATACATACACACATACATATATACATACATAAATACAGATATACATACATGTACGTGCGTGTGCATACACACATATTTGTGCATGTACACAATGTTATATAGTCATATATATATATATATTTTCGCCGAGTTATTAGCAGAATGAAGCACAGTCCTCGCAGCCAGGTAAGGGGAATGGCAAATTTGATTCGATCGGTGTAACATAATCCTTTGAAATCGGCTTTAATGCAGGTCCAGATTAGCGACTCGGGGCTGGAACAAACGACGCCGAACAATGTCACCAAAGAAGCACCTGTTACGTAATCAACTATTAGCGGCAAGCATTAGACACACTCAGCAGGAAGCTGCTCATAAGCCGATTTCCACTTTGCTATTCGCAAGCGATCACCGATTGGACTCAGAAATAATGATTCGTCAAATTGGTAAAAGGCCATCCCGAGTCACCTAGTTCAGTTTCGTAAATGAACCGAACGAAACTGCTAACATGACAGACTGCAATCAGGAAGAGGTATAGTTTTACTCCAGTGGCCGAACTGCCGCTGTTTTTCACCCTGTATGATGGATGACCATGGTATTAAAGATGACAGAAGCCATAAAATCCCGTTGGAAAATACGTTCTCCGACTAATCAAGTCGGAAAATCGCGCACCGCCACAGCGACAGTCCCCGCGGTAATGGGCAACGGGTTAAAGATAACGCCGAAAATGGTAATGGGCTTTGGATAATGCTAAAAATAAGTTGAACCGATTCGAACCGTTCCCCGGATGAAGTGTGTACCAATGCGTTATCGGGCCGTTTCCTACATTGATCTAGCGTCCAGATTAGGCATCGACCGGCTGCCCTATCGAGGCATCCTCCCCTCCCCAATCGGCTGTGACGTGTGAAACAATGCAGCCGAAGAACAGTGATCTGTCTCGTCCGAAATGCGCCCACCGGGGCTGCTGAACGATCTTCATTTGAATCCTGACCATCGGTCGAGCTGCACCTGCGTCAGCTGGAACTCGGGCCCGTCAGCCGGATGGTACTTATGCCATCAGAAAGCTCGGCGCTGGCTAAACTCGGTGTCTATCCGGGCATTAGGCCTTTATTGCGGCGAAGGCTCTTGCCTCGTCGGCCATAATCATAAATCATGATAAAACACGACCGAAGCTATATTGCCGCAAAATTGATATTCGCCTCAATGGATTCGCGACGCTTGCGGCAAGGCCTAAGCGGCGGGACGCGCAAAACTCCGCTATGTACACATTAGATATTGCAGTCACGCAAGTGTTCGACAGGTCTCGCCCGAAATATGGTAAATATTTGCTTCTCGGTAAAGCCGTGCTCTACGCGGAACGTGCCCAAACTGGATAAGGCAATTACTTAAAGTGCCTAATATTTGAGCCATCAATTAACAGGTAAATAAATCAAGATCGCGCCAGTCCCTTAATCGCCCATAATGCAGTTCGAATGCTCGCAATCCACTCTCAGGTGATGGCTGTTTTTCTGATCAACGAAGACTGATCGCCTATCTCACTTGATGCATCGTTAAGTGCCGGGCATAAATACATAACGATCTGTTAATTTCAATCAGGACGTTTTAATGATGTTCTACTCGGGGTTGATGCTTGATCCGGGTAGAACATCCCGACGAAGTAAACGCCGTTAACACGTGATGGTGATAACACGTTGGTACGTCATGAAACGGCCCCATTCTCTGCTGGTGAAAGCGTAAAAGAGGGGGAACCCAGACAACATCCTGTGATGAGGATAAAATGTATGACTTTTATGTGGCAGAAGCTGGCCAAACGATGTTCTACTCATTAAACATGAGAGATAGCTAGGCAGTCTGATGACAGTGAGATAAGGAAAGCCATATTGTTGTCCTATTGCCAACGGCATAGTTCTGTTCAATTGACAATAGGGATTGATCTGTGTCATTTCTTTGTCATTGCTGATGTGTCCGCTGTCGATGCTATCACAAAACAGAAGCAATGACAAGGAACATCCTCGATTAGAGCCTCATTAATACTAATTTGACACATGCTATATCCTATAGATTACATGATGCACTAAACGAATGACAGCTGCTTTTAACGGTTATGGTGAAGATGTACAATTTGAGAACTGTTTTTACTGTGAAAAGTCAATTCTTTTTCCATGGAGATAGGAGGGGTAGTAGATAACTCTCTCTATATCCCCCCCGTCTCTCTCTCTCTCTCTCTCTCTCTCTCTCTCTCTCTCTATCTCTCTCTTCTCTCTCTCTCTCTCTCTCTCTTATATATATATATATATATATATATATATATATATATGAACAAGCTGGTCGCAATTTAGAAACAGTGATACGATCCAAATTCCTATTTGAATTTTATGTTTCAAAAGAATTTTCGTGATGGTGAATATCTCCAAATCATTTATCTGTTGTTAAATGTTTTATATATACAACTTTCTTTATTTAGAATAAAATTGCTGATAGGACTTTAGTGCCATTTTTATTGTGCTTATTATCAATCCGAGGTAGATCAAACTTATCCGCTTAACTGAAACAAATAAAGCTATAAATTAATTGCTCACCTATGAAAGTCAGTATAAGTTAAACTTGCTGTTGTTTTGTTTTCAAGTTCAATCTGTAGCTTTAAGCCAGATCGGCAAAATCTGTCATTAACCAAAACAAACCAATCAGCTATTTTATAACAGAAGGTGGAGTATTCTTATAACATGCCATTATTTAGCGAATCGTTTGTGGGTAGATGGATAGATTGAGTATCCATCATCACAACTCTCTGGTTATCTGTCAATTATACTCCTGTTATATTTGTTTTCTGTTTTAAATTCATCAAAACTTAAATGAAATTCGTCTTTAACAAAATATGCATAACCGTCACACTATAAGCACAAACATTAGCCGTGTCCTCTTAAGATTGATATGTTAAGAGTAGGCGACTATGTCACATTTTTAGAATCGACACTCAAACAACACACAAACTGGTAATTCATTAAACTGTCCAGTTCGGAAATAGAGTGTAAAACATTTCGTATCTTGCGTGTTCAGAACGAATACTTCAATGTCCGGAAACTGTACGTCGAAGCATTAGTTTGCAGAAACAGAAGTCTTATCGCCAACTAAATGCTAAGTGTTACCCACGGGACATAAACCTCTCGTCAGAACGATCCTGCTTAATAATTAAATGAATATATTATACTTCACATTCGCTTACTGTGTACACATCTTTCCACAGAATTATATGAATATTTATAGTACAAATTTGCTTTCATTAGTTAGCCTGATTGGCATAGTATAATTTCATAATCTGTCATAGTGATAAAAAAATAAGTCGTCTCATTATAAATATGGGAATAATATTTTCCCGATTGGCAAAACCGGGAAGGAAAACAAAAACGGGAAATAAATAAAATGTGGTACTCTCCGTTGGCAAATCATTACCGGTAATTATAGATAACGCATCAAAGATATCGGAGTCATGCATGTAAAATATATTCCTGGCCAGTGATCCAATATAGGTATTGCCTGTTGTTAAATTCTATTAAGTTGCTATCCTTGGATGCTGAGATCTTCCATTACAAATTAAGACATTCCGGTAATTTAATTATTAAAGCAGGTGCCGTGGAAATTTCGCTGAGCCCATGAAATTACTTAAGAGTAATTTCACAACCCCCATTAGAGTTGTTGTGGCCATCGTTATTGTTTTTAGCACAACCTCGTCGGAAAATATACTCTGCGATGGGTGTTAATGAGGGATTTAGATGGAGTTAACCATTATCGGCCATAAAGGTCGTTATGTCTGGGATAAAATAACAATATGGAGTTGATATTAATATATCCCGTCTTCTGCTGAACGCCATAGCATTGGCGTAGCCCGGGATGAGAGCACATTATACTGTCAAATAAAGGCTGAGTTACTGATGTCAAGAACATAATCTCAACGTTATGGCGCCCCCGGAAGAAGGTCAAGACGTCAAGGAAGCTAGTAACAATGGCAGACATCAGACTACCTATCCAGGATGTCCGAGTGGTTCAGCGCAATTGCAGTTTGTTCGCTTGGCATCTGATAACTTACTTGAGAATCTTGTCAGGTTTCAAGTACCACAGAGCGCATTGCTGCTCTGGCGGGCTCGGCTGGGTGTGTGTTGGAGGGGGGGGGGTATGGTCGGCGGGGGTTAATCCCCAGATATTACTTATAGCGTTACCGTTCGAATAAGTTGGATTCCATCTTATCGGATTGCAGTTTCTGCCGTTTAATCATTCATCTGTGTAATACGAATAATCACACGGTCAGGATGTTGATTTGTGTAAAAAAACGCATTTACCAAAATGAGGAAAATAACAGCAACAACAACTTGTATTATTGCTAATACTGCTGCTACTTCTGCGATTACTGCCGCTATTAGTATTGTTATTGCTGCTACCAGTATTATTATTACTACCGTTACTACTACTGCAACTAGAGTAGATAGTGCAGTAGTGGCAGTAGTAATAATTACATCAGTAACAGTATTATAGTATCTACATGTGCTATTATTTCTACTGGTAAAATAAATAATTATCAATACACTGTTTACTATATGTTACAATAAGCAACCAAGCGGTGAAATCGTCATCATAACAATAACAACAACAACAACAACAACAACATCATCAACAACAACAACAACTATAACACCAAAAACTACCACAGTAAGACTAGACATTTCTACAACTACTATTACTCCTAGTAATAACGCCATCATTACACTCATATTTGTGGCTGACAAATGTAAGAATCTAATTTGATTTGTTCTCGTCGTGATGATGAAACGACGAGTGTGCATTTATTTGCAGTAACAAAAGAACAACGTTTCGTCCCCGATATAAAACGCCCGCAATTAAACGAACGAGTACGAGCCGCGTGGCGTTCAGTTCCATTTCTGACAGCGACGTCCATTACGACCGCGATACGATATTTCGTATCTAATTGTTCTTCATTAACTCGCTCGGCACGGGCCGGTTGGCAGTTCGTGCGGAATTCTTTCTCTTTAACAAACAATAAACAAAGCAATTAGAGCCGCGACACTGAAGGCACTCACTGGAAGAAAGGGCAAACCTTAACGCGAAGGGGAAAGGCCAAACGTACAAATTTGTGGACGGGCTATTCACCGCTGATGAGTCATTGTTCGTTGATTAAGCAACAAAACGATATGGCCATGCTCGGTTCATTCCACCAGTCCCGATACCTTTAACCCTCGCTAAGCGTTGTAGACGTTGAAGTCGATTAGTACGTCAATGATCACTCATCAACAGACATCGTACGCCAAGATGATACGCATTATATGCCTCGTTCGATATTTATTTATAAGCGTACATTACATTCCGCTGTTCAATTAGCCTGAAGCATGATGACGTCAAAAACCAAAACAAACCAGCGGCGCTTTGCATTGTAGGATTTATAGGGAGTCCGCTGAGCGATAATGCTGTGATAATCCCGCCATTTTAACCTTAAACGTCAATGTTCCGGATCTGTTATAATCATGCTAAAAACTAACTTCTGCGTACCGTTTAATTCTGCATCGACACCGAAAAATCCGGCATGTTGAAAAATTGTATTTCAAAACTGAAAATAAGATTATAACTATATGCTAATCGTCCGTCATTGTTACTATATGAACACATAGTAAAGTGTGGTATTCAACATTGTAAACCATAGTACAATAGTATTCACTGCACATGACAAAGACTGTTAAAATGTGGTGTTCATAGTAAACCACACTAACATTATGTTTAACGAAAAGAAGAAGAATAAAGTCCGGTATATTGGTAAATTTAATTTACTATTTATGGATATAATAATATGGTAAATTACTCTTTATTTACCAATATTATTATCTATGATATGGATAATATATGGTAAATAACACTTTATTTGCGCCTTTCACTGTTTCAGTCAATCCTTACACTGACATTGTAATTTAAAAAAATTGATGCCAAACAAATTAGTGCTGTATTACACATAACTGGCCATTACAATTAAGGTTATGTTATTTATAAAGAATCTTCTAATCTCAGATGATGTAAAATATAATATTTGGTCATCATGATCAGATGTTTCGGTGTCAAAGCGAAGTTGTGCCGGTGATCAGGGTTTCATCCCGCGGCCAACACGTGCCAACTTAAATGTTTTTATCGCTTATAGTGGATGTTAGTTGTTTTTGGCATGATTATAACAGATCCGGAACGTTGACATTTAAGCTTAAAATGGCGGGATTATCACGGTATTATCGTTCAGCGGACCCCCCCTATAAATCCACAAAGCAAAGCGCGCCTGGTTTGTTTGGTTTTTGACGTCATCATGCAATGGGTCTATTCAATGCCGTTATTCATTATAATATTTGGCATTCTTTCGATTACGAAAAGTCCCAATGCGTAGCGAAACACGATCAATAGACAACAGCAGCGTACGTAGAAGAAATATTTCACTCGTTTCACTATTTAAATCAAGCATAATAGTTGAATGATTCCCGGGATTCGTTTCTACGCCTCGTCGAATGCAGCGTGACGTTGATTTATCGTTGTCTATAAATGAAGCCTCGCATCAAACGCCTCAGGACGGCAGAAGTGGATAAAGGCGGAACACAAGACAGAGTAGAATAAACAGACCGCCTGTCTTAGCCACTCATTCTCCCACCCACCTCCACCCTGTACCCCCACCACCTCCACATGCCGCCCCCCGCTCCAATCGGTCCAGCCTTAACAGGACTGTGTGTTCAGCTTATATTAGGCGAATTCTAAACGTTGTACGATAGATACTGACAGCGCTGACGGATAACATTTCATTATCGCGTCGACGGAATCATCAACGAGCAGAACGAGAACGGCGAACAATCGACTCGGTTGATAATAACCAGATCGTGGTAGAGAAGAAAAAAATAAACAACTAACAAAGATACAACACCAAAAACAACAAAAAAACAAAAAAACTAACGCCTCTACGATAATGAATTAGTGGCTAGCCGCATCTGGCGCTAATTAATTTCATTCAGAAATGATTACGCTCAGTCCGTATCACGGCCAAGTCTCCGACCCTTCGGTATAACGTACCTCCAAGATCCGGTCAACGAGCACGAATCGAGCACGCACATGCACGTCTTGCCGATCCGTTCGGCTTACGCTATCTTTCGATGGCCGGATGTCGTGTTTGGACGTCATACGCTGGTCACCAGGCGAGTCATTCGTCACTTTTACCCGTGAAAATCCATATTAGGATTGAATATAAAATGGAAGGGAAAAAATCACATGCTGTTATGCAAGTTACGATATATCGATCTGCCAACCAAAATAAATCACACCACACACACACACACACACACACACACACACACACACACACACACACACACACACACACACACACACACACACACACACACACACAAATCAATGGAAAATGACACAAAGATGTGATTTATGGTGTTTATCGGTAATTTTCCAGGTAGAATGGAGTTTAAAAACTGGTTTCAATACTTAGATGTCAGTCTGTAAATGATCTACAGTCTACCAGTCTACCAGCTTATTATAAGTATGAATGCAGATATAATAACAACATCTATGTGAAGAGCGAGCCCTTTCGTTGTCTCCAGTATCACAATTTCCTGAAACAGAGCCATTCTCGAAAGAAAATAAATACTGAACTCTATTTTCCTCTCTCTCCACTGTTTATCGTTTCACACGCATGCACTGATACACGGATGCACGCATATACATATGCGCGCATGTACCCCCACACACTGGAAGCGGAAGGGAGAGATATTACGCGCTTGGCATTTACGTAACGACCCCATAATTACAACAGCACATATACTAATTTACGTCTGACCTGACCGTCTCTAGAGGGCGCCACAGTGTTGCCGTGTCTTTCTATTTACAGTTCGATCACGCAATGCTAAGCAATAAACTTGATTTACGAATCGGGCAGACTAAACACCATTAAAGCAAGGGGTAATCCGAGATAGGATATCGGGGCAACTCGACGAAATCATTTCTTCTCTGTCACTAAAGAATTAAATTACTGCCAGGTATGGCTAGGAATTAAGAACATTTATCACATCTAGAATATATATGCGCGTGCGTGAGAACGAGCGCGTGTCCAAGGGCGAGTGTGTAACTGGATACATGTACGTATAAAGAATGGGTTCATAGAAGCATGACTTCGTGCGTTTTATTTGTATTTCTAACTTACGCGGTTGGTGTCAGACGAGTACAAACCACCTTCTGCTCTTCAGTTTAACCCTTGTGACGATCCCGACCAGGATCCTGACCCGGTTATTGGCTCAGGCTTAGGCTGTTCAATTAAATAAATGCGATAACTGAATAATTGGCAAAAACATCACGGAAATCCGCGGCCAAATGTTTTCTCCGGAGAAAATTCTGCGGCCACGAAGCATTAGAACTGTACGGCGAATGTGACAGTCGCGCTGTACGAGACGAGAAGTTGTACACGAGTAAAAAGAGTAAAAAAACAGGAACGGGAGCAGAAGAAACAAAACGTTGCGGGATCGTCAAGAAACTGCCAGGGAGAGAGTTATTTCCCAGTTATTTCCATGTGGATGCGTTAAGTTTGTAATTGATGTGGCGGTAGTCTGTTGTGATGAATGACTATGGTTCTGACTGGTCGTGCTTCACTTGAAAGAAGGCATCGCATACGAAGGAGGAAGAAGAAGAATTAAAAAAAACAAAAACATCATCCAACGAGAAGACGATTTGGCTATGACAACGGTGTTGAAAAAGTCCGTCTTCGAACGTCTGAAGCAGATTCCGCTTTCGTGACTAGTTGACACAGAAAGGCACTTTTGGTATTAGCGCGACACGCGACAAAATTGTAATTGGCACCGAGTCAGGTACGACATCAGAAAAAGAAGGGCATTTAGCGGTATGAATGTCAGCGTTTGCTCTCACCGTGTCTGCGTTTTACCATGTATCAATATGGATGACGTAGGTTCTTATCACATCTTTTGCCGCCTAGTACATATTAATTATGGATGTCGTCGCTTACTATCAATATGTATGCGTTTTTAGCATATATCAGTATGAACGCCATCGTCGTGTGCTCTCAGTGTCGACGTTTTTAGCATATATCAGTATGAATGTCATTGTTTGCTATCTTTTGCTATGTACGTCTTAGCATGTATCAATACGTATATCTTCACGTGGTATCAAAGTGTCTGAGATTTTGGCATATACCAGTACGAATGTCATCGCCTACTATCGCAGTTTCTAGACATTTGGCATCTATCAGCATAAATGTCATTACTTGATATTATATTGTCTAGACGTTTAGCATGTATCGATACGAATGTCATCGCCTAATATCGCAGCGTCTAGACGTTTAGCATGTATCAGCATTAATGTCATAACTTGATATTACATTGTCTAGACGTTTAGCACGTATCGATACGAATGTCATCGCCTACTATCGCAGCGTCTAGACATTTAACATGTATCAGCATTAATGTCATAACTTGATATTACATTGTCTAGACGTTTAGCACGTATCGGCATAGATGGCATTACTTGATATTACATTGTCTTGATGCTTAGCATGTATCGAAATGAATGTCATCAATTGATATTACACTGTCTAGACCTTTAGCTGGTATCGGTAAGAATGCGTTTTCCTTGTTATCGCACAATGTCTGCGTTTTGAACATGCTTTCAAGTGTCAAGTGTTATTCCCGGAGCGTTGGTGTGCATGGCATCATTAACCTTTTGCCGCCGAATGCACTTCTCTCAGTGGCATCCTATAAGCCCGAAGACGGATCGTGGAGATGGCCTAAGGGACATCGATGAAACACCTGCATCAACGTTTGGTCGTCGCGTG
>JAODUP010000630.1:0-72500 GCA_025642065.1 Paralvinella palmiformis | reverse complement strand
GTTATCCGTCAGTTTACGAGTTAATAAAGTCCTAACCAGATACGTGGCCTACTTTGATATAATAGAATTATCATTTAATCATATTTTAACTGTAACTAACTTTCTTCATTACGCACGCATACACACGCACGCACGCACGCACGCAGGCACGCACACACACACACGGGTGGCTTTCCCTTGTATTTACTTCGTTGAGAATGAACGTTGGAATCACCAAACCGAACACAGGCATCGTGCGGCTGATATTCGTGAAGTTGTCGCCTCAATCCCAAACCGTTTATTAACACCCCATACCTCCCTCCTCCCGCTATTCGGCAATCAATGCTAATCGGACACCTGTGATGTGGCGTCCAGGACGTACACTGATCGAATGCTCGATGACCAGCGGTCTACTTGCCAGGCCTTCAGTTACAACTCTTGTAACGCCTTATCTAACCACCGTCGTTGAAACGAGTGTCTAACAGCAAAGGATATACTATCGATGGCTGCTGCATGGTCAGAGAAAGCTGATAATGTGATCGATTGCACCCTTTTTATAGGAGGGGGGGGGGGTATTGATCGAGATCCAGAGAACTGTTTCCGTACTATTAGTAACTTGTAATGGCATGTAATTTTTTGGCTGTTTATTTGTTTATGTGTGGGTATTTGTTTATGTGTGTGCGCTCGCGCGCGCGTGTGTGTGCGCGTGCGTGTATGCGTGTGTTTGTTTGTTTATGTATACTTTTTTGTTCGGGTTTGATGCGTATAGAATAATGGCGAAAGAATGTCAATCGATAATATGACAGGTTCAATAACAAAAATCCCATCACATGATATATCTCGTGAAACTCAAGTACTTGGGTATATTATACCCAAGTACTTGGGTATATTATACCCAAGTACTTGGGTATATTAGACCATCAATCTTAAGATATGTACAGGAAATTAAACATCGAAGCAATCACAGGAAAAATATAGAATGATATAAATTTTACGATGTAAATGTAAAACAAATATACTATCATATATGGATACATATTCCACGTTAGTAATAATACTTCATATGTTCTAATGGTAAAAAGATTATTTTTTATTTGTCTATAAATATTTCTTATCTATCCTTGGTATTAAATTTCTGGCCCCTTTATACAAATATTGAGCTTAATGAGCTAAAACTGATCCCGTACTCCCTCTCCCCCCTCTCTCTCTCAATCTATCTATCTATCTGTCTGTCTATCTATCTATCTCTTTACCCCTCCCCATTATCTCGCTATATATCTATATATCTATCTATCTATCTATCTATCTATCTATCTATCTATCTATCTATCTATCTATCTATCTATTTATCTATCTACTATCTCTCTCTCTCTCTCTCTCTATATATACATATATATATATATATATTATATATATATATATATATATATATATATATATATATATATATATATATATATATATATATATATATCTCCTCTCTCCACTCTCTGCCTCTCTGTCTCAGCTGTATGGCTTACAAGTACAATACTAAATGCTGTATCTGCTGATGACCGGTTCTACCAAAGCGGCAATTTCAAGTATCTGTTTTTTTTTAATACGAATAGTTTCATACATAATCCATGTTATCCTTTAATAGACGTAATAGGGAGATGTCATTTAAATGCTAGTTTTATTTCAGCCTTAACAACTATATAGCGTCAATTGGTAGCCACAATAGAGCTATTGTTGTTATTGTTGTTGCTATTGTTGTTATTGTTGTTGCCGTTGTAGTTGTTATTGCCGGCAATATGGCTCTGAGAGAACAGATTTTTCTGCTGATATCAGCTTCCCTCTTTAATATTTATTTGCCTATTCACTTGTTTTATTCACTCCCCCATATATGTGTAGGCAAAAGAGCCTTTAAATGTCATCTGCCAGTGTAACCGTGGATGGTTCATTTATGGAGAATCTTAATACGTACTTGGAGCTTTCCTACTTACTAGACCGTCAGTCAGTCAGTCAGTCAGTCAGTAGAGTGAGTGAGTGAGTGAGTCAGTCAGTCAGTCAGCCAGCCAGCCAGCCAGTCAGTCAGCCAGCCAGCCAGACAGACAGCCAGACAGCCAGCCAGTCCTTCAGTCAGTTCGTAAGCAATTTAGTCACTCTGTCAGTTGTTCACCGACTGACTGACTGATTCACTGTCTCACTGACTGACTGACTGACTGACTCACTCACTCACTGCTGACTATCTGACTGACGGAGTGACTGACTGACTGACTGACTCACTCACTCAATCAATCACTCATATACCCAGTCAGTTTCTCAGCCAGGTAGATGTTTTGACCTTTCCCTTTGTCTCTGACTTCTGGAATGCACGTATTGATATATCCCTTTGAAGTGAACAATAAAGTAGCTTCTCTAGAATAGGTATGCTAACTACGTGTGTAGTCCCTGGGCTATTACGGTTTAGTATTGGTCATCTCTATTATTTGGATATTTTGTTATCAGACGACAAAACAGGCGAAACAGTTTTAATAGTAGTCGCTTCGTGACGTCTGCCCGTTGTAAAAACTGATCTTTGAAGACAGTGACAATTAGGTTATATAGTTTATATAGTATTGCTTTGAAGAAAGATACAGCAATTGAAAAATAGCTATAAATAGGGCTGCTTAGATAATTAATCTAAACATTCTCACTACTGCCGTGATCTGACTTGGGTGTTCTACTCCCAAACTCCACGGCTGTAGGTGATCTGACTTGGGTGTTCTACTCCCAAACTCCACGGCTGTAGGTGATTCGTATTTTTATTTTGCTTGGCGGCTTAGGGACTGGTGAGACATTACACATGCCAGAAAAAGTCGCCACTCTGGATTCAGTCCCCTGAAGAAACGTCCAGAGTTTGAATTCACGGTTCGAGATTCTCTGTGCCTGTGCCTTATTATACACAGCTAAAACACACACACACACGCACGCACGCACACACGCACGCACACAGCTAAAACACACACGCACGCACGCACACACACACACACACACACACACACACACACATATATATATATATATATATATATATATATATATATATATATAATGCTAGTCTTAACACCAGTGTATGTATGTTTTCAAGACGGCAGCAACATTTTCGTCTAATGAAGACGTGCTATCCGATAAAGCACCATAACCTGGTCGGCTGAGAACATGCAATCAACGCGCAATTTACATAAACATTACACCGACTGCTTGTTTGGGGATGATAGCATTATCCTGTTACAGTAGGCACCGAACATATCAGGCTGGCTTTGTCAGTAAACCGACTCATCTCGCCTCGGAATACAATCCGGAAGACTTCACCCGAGGAAGACCAACGTTATGAGTAGAGCGTCACGATGACGAACGGATTACCACGGATGGCGAGACCTATGGATGACGACTAACACTTGCTAAAATTAACCGGAGCCAACATCCTACACGCATGCATGGATGCTTGCGTGCATCTATGCCCCAGGAAAGTATTCTCCATTTCGGAGAAGAGTTGCGGCGCGAAATAGGTTATTTGTCGCACCCGACGTGGATTAATATCGTGAAGGAGGAAAAAAGAGACCGGGACGGGAAAAGATGAACGGTCAGCCTGTCGCCGAACAGGTTGGAGGGAAATCTGCGGAATACAGACTGGCAGGCCAATTACATCATACCGATGTTGCCATCGGCCCGACGTCGTGCCAGCGGGAGGCCGGCGTTCCGAACTTGATGAACAGCGAGGAGATTGAGACGAGGTGTCACGGAAGCTGACGCGGTATGTGTCAGGGAGCTAGCCGCCATCGGGCGCGGCGTCGGCTAAGCGATGGATTTGGGAATATGTTATACGGCGGCGGCGACTTATTGGATTTCGGCGAACAGTCGGGATTCTGGACGGATCGTAAGCGAATGACAACCGCCATTAAGACTGGGTGTATAGGCTCTGGGGCGGGCGGCGTTAAACGTCCAGAAGAGAAGGGTCCAGTTGGGCGCCGACATTAATTTGTTTTCGCCCCGGACGGAGTCGGTCGACCCGTTATAAAGTGCCCAATAATTGCGGTCGCAATTATTGGGCGCAATGGGCGCAGCGTCCAGATGTTATCTTAATGCAGTTGCATTACGCGTCTTGTACGCGTCAGGTTCGCTTCATTCTGTACCATAACTGCGATATATTGTACAGTTGTCCCGATGGTACATGTTAAAGATGGCGAAAGGAATGTTTTCGGTGATGTTAAACAGTAGAGAGTGGGTGAGTGAGTGAGTGAGTAGTTTGTTTAGCTTCGGAACTGGTCACATCCATGATACGTGACCGAGAAGCGACAACTCATGGAATCATCCTCCCAAAATAAGTATGACTGGGATTCGACCCTGGTATGGAGGTTTGCAGCTCGCTTCTTTAACCACTGCGTTATAGCCTAGCCCGATGAAACATTACAAAGTTAACAAATAGTCATCTAATGCGAAATTATTTACTTCGGGTGTTAGGTGAATGGAATGCATCTATATAACATAACATCCTCGTATGTGGGGATCGGTATTGGCATATTAGAATAGTTAATCTTATGAACTTTCTCCGTTCTTTTTAAGCTCGTTTTTTACATGGAGTATATCTTTCTATGTATTTGGCAATACAACTGCATTGACAAAATACTTACTGGCTAATAGTCCTATAAATATAACCGTACTATGCATCTCTTATCAGTCGCATTTCCATATAAGACCATCCTTACAATCTTATATTCGTTACGGCAACCTACGCAAACGTTGTAAGTTTGATGGAATTACCCACAGGCCATTCCATAAACAGGTATTCCAAAGTAAAGTGGTAAATTCTCACAAATTATGGATCGGTTCCGGACAAAGCAAATGACGTAGCTGATTCGCTGTTCGTGTCATGTTTTCGCGGTAATACATCTATATAGCTGGCTGCTGGATATTATCTTTCTAATATCGGACTCCTCCGCTAGAGTTTTGTGGGAGAAGATTAAACGCCAGATTTCTGCTGGTATAGCTTGATGCATCGAGCACGAGATAGGCTGGTGATCTCCTCTCTGACATATAATGATTGATGACCGCATTGTTGCGTTGGTCATGTGTCACCTGTTTTCTCGATCTCGCCGCAATCGATCATGCGCGGAAATAATCGAGTTAATGCGACGACGAATCATCGGCATACGTTCGCCGGGCGCTGGCTGGGAATCGAACCGGGTGAAAAAGAAATCCATCCATCCACGCCATCATGGGCGTCCACGGATAGTTCTCCTTCGGCTGATCCGGTTTAATTAATTAATGGCCACAGCGACGTTGCCGTCTCGCGAGACATTCATTCACAAGCCGCCCGGTATCCAACCCATCGTTGCGACGGTAGCAAAAGGAATTTAACTATTGGACGAACGAAGGCCGTTCCGTAGAAGGAACGAGTCATCTTCAGTTCAAGGTTGACCAGATGGGATTTGGTTTCTTTCCCTTGCTTGGAATTGCGATTTTATAGAAGAGGAGGATCGACCATACTGCGGGCCGAAAGGGTTACAGGGAATAAATAGCAATACCGAAAGGGTGCGAAGAAGCGAAGAACGGCGAAGAAGCGAAGAGCAGTTCAGTATCTCTCGGAGTCGTGTAAAAAGAAGCCAGACCCGGCGAGACATTCTCCGGAGATTACAATGAGTCTTTGTGCGGCCGTGAGCGGCCATTCTTCCCTAATGTAAAACCGATCCTAGTGGATTAATTGGCCGTCTTTCACACAATCACGGCCGACCTCGTCCCGAACGGTGTCGGCCACGGGACAAAAAAACGCGCGGTTCCACTTACCTCCGTTACTGATGACGCTAATCAGGATGGCCAAGAGCAACACGTTCAAGCTGTGCAGCTCGCCGAGGCGCTGGACGTCGTGAAGACACTGAAACATGACGAGGAACGTACTCCAAAGATCCGCTGCCATTGGTGATTTTTTCAACAACAAAAAAACACCAGATATATCAATGCGCTCGGGCGTCAACCTCCGAGGTGTCGGTGCCCAAACTCGAGCCTGTTTCTCCGAGTTTACTCCGCAGACCGTCGCTGACTACCAACCATATCTGAAATAACAAAAACGAAATCGAGATTGTGCTATTGCCATTGTTTAGCGAGCCGCTACGCGTGTTAGCATTAACCATCGCCGGCGCGCTGCTTCCTTAATACCGCGTACCAAGGTGATCACGGGGCTGCAGCTCGGTGCTGGAGTTGGCCATTCCATTTTCGCCGCTTCGTAGATGTACGGCCAATGTCGACTTATCGACCAATGCATTTCGTTGAAATCTCAGCAGGACACACATTTATTGACGGTATCTAAATCGGTATACCCGTTTTGTGTAGTATCGTAAAGGTTTCGGGTTTAGGATATTTCTGTTTGACTACTCTACTCGTTCGGGAAAAAAACTACCAAAGTTCTGTGCAGGTTTTCGAAGATTCGGCGGATATCGGTTAATGCATTCGAAATTATCCCCCCCCCCCGCAATGTTGCTTTGGTTTGTCGAGGCTCGGTGGTAGCGTCACGTGCAAAAGATGGCCAAGAGTGTTCTCCCTATTGAAATTAGACGATCAAGCCGGAACATTTTATTGATGGATGAAGCATATCACAAACGGAGCGGAACGTTAGAATTTGATCTCGTGGCTCGTATGTCAGATCTGAAGCTTGAAGTTTCAAACATAAAACGATAAAATAAATATATCCAGTCTCAGGTTCAGGTTTTACTCATCTAGTTGGCGTTATGTGATCGACTTATATATTACCATTCACTTCATATTGATAATAATATTAATTCAAAAAAGTGACAACATTCACATTTATATTGGTGTTTACACCTTTAAATGATTAATCCTAATAAGGGCTCACCGTTCGGTACACGTTATTATTGTTGTTGCTATTATTATTATTATTATTATTATTGATGTTGTTGTTGATGTTGTTGCTGACTGCTGCTGCTGCTATTTTTAGTTAGTCAAAACATAAGACATCGCGATCTTTGACAAAAGGCGACTTTAGGCACCGTGCCAGAGATAAGTAAACATCCTCCCGCGGGAAGCAGCCTGCAGGTGTGAGGTGAAGTTAGAGTAACTAAGGGAAACCTCGGGTGACCAAGAATGTGTAGTGAAAAGGAATGTTCGCTTCGCAGCTGATGACTCTCTATTTAATTCATTAAAGATCGAATCGTGGTGGAGAAAACCTTTAGCAGTTAATTCTCGCAGGTGGTCAACACGTAAACAACAAGATTATTCACGCAGACAAAATTCCTCGAGTGTTGATTTGGTTGATATTTGGTGTTATAATGTACGCCGGTAACAAAATCTCTCTCTTTTTTACCCGTGTATACATGCATGTGTGTGTGTTTGTGTGTTTATGTGTGTTACTGATTGATTGAATAATTAATTGATTGATAAATTGGCTGAGAGAGGGAGAGAGAGAGAGAGAGAGATGAAATTAATGCACGCGCAGTATTTTCCCGGACGCGCAATCGTTCGTGTTAGGGCCCTTGTGCTAAAACCTGACTTTTGTTTACAGTCTAATCTCTACCCGTCTAATTCATCGACCAACGAGTAAAGCCGCAACGCCTGCCCCGGGCCTATCTCGCTACGTACCCGCGGGCTGCGTTTAAAATCTCCGACCATGGCAACGATTGTTTACGCTTAATTAAGCCAGCAAAACGGCCCCAGGCAGGGTCGACGACGGGCTCAAATCGACCTCAGCAATTCGCTTATCAAACGCAGCGTAAATCATTTCTGTCATTAGCGATAGGAAAACCTGCTAAGTAAGTATGACATTTATGTCCGTCATACACACTCTCCAGCCACACGTCCATAACAATGTACGTTTGCCCATCGCGCCTACAACTGGCGACGTTCCCATCACCTTTATGGTTGGCCTTAATGGCGGCCTAACTCGCGTGATATTGCCCCGACAGGACGGCCTCAGGACAAAACCTACATTTGTATGGATTTATGCAACCCCGTTGACGTGTCCGTACGACACATACGTCCCGGCGAAGGTTTGTTCTCGGGGATAGGAGAAACAGACATGGAGGGAGTAAAGTGCCATGGTGGAGGAGAATGGACAGTAAGTCTCTCTCTCTCTCTCTCTCTCTCTCTCTCTGTGTCTCTCTCTCTCTCTCTCTGTGTGTGTGAGTGTGTGTGTATGTAGGCGTGTACATGTATGCGTGTGTGCATGTATGTGCCCACTCTCGCGCGGGTATGTGTGCGTGTGTGCGCTCGTGTGTATGTGTCTGGGTGTATCCGTCTGCAGTCTGGCGAGGTCACTCCGAACCGATAATTGGGCACGCAATAATCGGGACGTATCTTTCTATTCGTCCGGCCACTCAGCATACTCCACAGGATGACTCCCGGTTAATATGTTAGAGGCTAGATTACGGCGAACAATGTGTTTCTCGGCCGGCAGCCGCTGAAACTCGCATCTAAATTGCCTTAATTGTGTTGTCGATGACCGGAGTTAGGGCGCCGCGCGGTTATTGGGCATTAACCTTGGACCAAGACCATAACTAGACAGCAGTCCACCATCGAAATACGACTTATGTTCGTCATCAGATGGAAGGCTACACCGCCGGCTAACGTCTGATATGGGTTTTTCGCGTCGAGAAACTTTACCCGATGGTAGGTGGAAATAAAGCGAAATAATTTTGGTTCCCTGAGTCTGTTGTGACCGTCGTTTAAAGGCTGTTTATGTGATAAATCGGTTGGACACGTTTCGATTTATTATGGTTTAGCTCTGAAGAGTCGGGGGGTGTAGTTTCATATTAGCGTTTTGGGCATTTATTCCGTGATAGAGAAAATGCCGCTATCATTAGCCGTCAGTATGGTTGCTATCCATATCGAGTTGAAAAGTATTATTGCAAACGCGCATAAATGCACGGGCGCTCGCACCCTAGCACGCACGCCATACATGCCGTTACTAGCGCGTAAGCGCTCACTTATTGCCCCGCACGCATTTACAAATATACGTACAAACGCATAAAGACATACATATGGACATACACAAAGACGTACGAATGTTCACACAAACAAACAATCAGACAAACAAACAAACAAACAAAACACACACAGAGACCGATAGATAGAGAGAGAGAGAGCGAGAGAGAGAGAGAGAGAGACAGAGAATGTATATATATATATATATATATATATATATATATATATATATATATATATATATATATATTGACTTAGGAACTGAATGACTGATTGAATGACCGAAGGACTGAATAAACGAATGAAGAAGTGGAAGTACAAGTAGATATTGCTACTTATTCCATATTTCATGAGTAGCCTCGATGGATTAAACTTTAATATGAGTATATATGTATAAGGCACGTCTCCTGATCGATAACTGGTACACATGTTCCGTAGATACCTAAAAAACGGCTTAAAATCAGATCCTTTATAAAATATACAATTATATTAAATAAATAGACAAATTTCCTTACTAATGTAAAAGTATATATATATATATATATATATATATATATATATATATATATATATATATATAATATAAAAAACCAGAACAAATCTCACCTACCACAGGGTTTTAGTGCCAGGCGCCAGATAAATATTTAACAAATACAATAAATTACCATTATTGAACAATAAACGACCAAGCGGCTTTCCTGTAGCATGATGCTCTCTCCCTCCTCCCCCCCTCTCTCTCTTTCTCCACCCTCTCTCCCTCCATGACAGCCAGACAGCGTCGAACACATTTTAGATTGCTCGTTGATTCACTTCCCATTAGTAGCCGGTCGAACCGTCGTAGATATGAACCCGTTCCACTTCCACCCCACCCCCCACCTCCACACCACTCCCCGGCGATATAGAGGAGATTGGAGGAAGGGAGCAGCAATTTTTCCAGACGTACAATTCAGTGCTAATGTTGGCCAACATGATGACGACC
This sequence comes from Paralvinella palmiformis, assembly GCA_025642065.1. Classification (NCBI taxonomy): domain Eukaryota; kingdom Metazoa; phylum Annelida; class Polychaeta; order Terebellida; family Alvinellidae; genus Paralvinella; species Paralvinella palmiformis. The sequence continues at coordinate 62,590 of JAODUP010000630.1, read as the reverse complement.
TATAGCTATATGGGATCTGATGAAGTAAGGGATATTGGGCCATGACAAGTGGTTTATGTTTATTGACGTAGAACCAAGTGTTCCAGCACGTCTACATCCGGTCAGCCTCGGTGTCACATCTAGGATCTAGACGATCCCCTCCACCCACGACTTGTAATATTCGTCATCCAAAGATGCCGTTTTCTAGGTGTTTAGCTTAATTATTAAACGCATTTATCTGCTGTCCGACCTATTTGAGAATAATTAACTTTGTTTGTATATAGAAAACTGAAACTAAGCCATTTTATCTATATAATAGGAGGTTCTGTCTGAACCCGGACACTACTATATCGGAAATAGACTGACATCTTGAATGAATCTCAACACCATAACTATATGACTTTATATTGGTATGTGCGTGCGTGCGTGCGTGTGTTTGTGTGTGTTTGTTTGTGTGTGACTGTATGTAAGCGTGGATTTGACCTAAATTAAGACAATTTTGACATTAAACCACATTTACTTCCATATTTAAGTTTTCTTTGGTGTTGTTTGCCGAAATGTTTATAACTCGTAAACAATGTGTCATTTGATGTTTTAAAATGTTTACTTTCTAATGATGCGACCAAGAAGTGGAAATGTTTATTTGTTGTCAAGGTAGATGTTCCAAGCTGGATAAAACAGATCCATCTGGTATCCTGGCGACCGAGGATCGTAGATCATGTCATAATGAAAGTTTGAAAACATTAAATCGATCGATGTCTGCAGGGAAGAAACCTATTGTTTATTGATCAGTATTTTCGCTTAACAAACAGAGAAAGAAATATATCGGAGTGCAGAGCAAGAGATAAATAAATACCACACACACACACACACACACACACATACACAAACATACACAAACATACACACACGTGCGCGCGCTCACACGCATAGAGTGAGAGTGTGTGTACGCGTGCGTTTTATACATATACCATAGCAGGAGAAGTCACTGATTTAGTTTAATTGCCCTGCTAAATTGTCAAGATGTTGTTATCACGATTTGTGATTCTTTGTCCTGGTTAACCCCATTGCCAACACAAGTATTTTAGCTTGTAAAGTAGCTTTCCAGTAAACAGTCATCATGAATCGGCCAGAAGCTAAATTAACGTTTCAGGATTTTTCTGCCAGTGTCTTATCACATGCTGGTAAAATATACATACATACATACATACATACATATACACATATATAGATGTACGCGCGTGCGTATGCACACATTTACGCATGTACACAGCGTTATATAGTCATCTGCTACATTACTTAATCCATACACTAGAAGCCTTATGCTTGTTGTGTCATCTCCAATATGATCATCACATTACAAATTTATCTGATCCTGTAAATACGATTACAAGAAATCCAGACGCCATTCTATTGTGAGTTAATGACAGCCAGACTCCTGCCTGCTCAGATATCTGCTGAGTGTCTTCTTGATAAGGAGATGGGCCACGTTGGTGTCTACCATCTGTGTAGCTAACATCTGTTTGACTCTACCATCATGGAACACTCATTTGCAACATCCACACATACGGACCATATGTAACTCTCTCTCTCTCTCTCTCTCTCTCTCTCTCTCTCTCTCTCTCTCTATATATATATATATATATATATATATATATATATGTTTCTCTCGCTCACACACGTTTCTACCATTATCATAAAAACTAGCATGAACATTGTTTGTATCTCTCGGTGAAATGTTTAGACGTCCACATTTCATATTTCTCTGTTCCAATGCCTTTTCCACAAAAATACATCTCGTTTTGTCTATCTATTTGCTCCACACATCAAACCTACTATCTGACGACTGACTGTGTGATTGACTGATCAGTCTGTTGACTGGCTGACTCATTGATTGCCTGATTGACCGACTAACTGACTGATTAACTGACTGATTAACTGACTGATCGACTGAGTGAGTGAGTGAGTGAGTGACTGATTGACTGACTGACTGACTGACTGACTGACTAACTGACTGACTGACTCACTGACTGACTCACTGACTCACTGACTGACTCACTGACTCACCACTCACTCACTCACTCACTCGCTCGCTCTCTCACTTCTTTATCCCATCAATCCCCCCTTCTTCCCACCATTCCTATCCCTCACTCGCCACACCGTCCCCCCATCCGACACCAAATCCATCCTAACGGCCCCACAAGACCAGGGTTAAGCTAACACCGAACGTGAAACATTAACACGATATGGCCATCCCGGTCTGGTCTTCTAGCTAATGGCCGTCTACCATCGTCACAAAGAATGGCATATTACGTACACTCCGGAAACGAGCTGCCCCCTGAGCCAGCCGACCAGCCATTTCTCAGTGTGTTCTATAGAGCGCTGCTAGGTTGGTGCCTCGTCTTAATGTAGAGTGACAGCGTAACTGTCCCTCGACTACGGACACCGTTCACCTTCACCGAACCTCAGACCAAGATGGCTCCACCGACCACAACCAGTCGGCCACCAGGTGCTCACTGTATATCTAACATAATCAGAGTACTGTATGCCTACAAATTACTGAGATACATGCTACTTGTTACTGGGCAGATATCCTCTCACTCCTCGCTATCTCAGCTTGATGACATTGTTGTGTGCCGAACAATGATTCGGTCAGGGGTGGGTGGGATATATATATATATATATATATATATATATATATTAGTGTATGTATGTGTGTGTGTGTGTGTGTGGTGTATGTGCGTAATATATATATATATATATATATGTTATACTACTATTATATTTTTATATTTATATTCATCTATCATATCATCCATCATCAATCATCATATCTATATATCATATATATATATATATTATTAATATAATAATAATAATAAAAATATATATATATATATATATATATATATATATATATATATATATATATTAAACTATCTATCTATAATCAATTTGATGATCGTGTATGTGTATCCATTATTCGTCTCTCTGTCACTCCATCCATCCATCAACTAGCCATCCTCCAATACTATTTCCAGCCAACAGATCCAAGTGTCACTATGACAAATAGCCCCCTCCCCCCCCCGTTCTCACCAACCGTCTATGACCCATTCCTCTTGGACCGTTTCCATTTCAACTCTGGAGTGACATCCAATAGCCGAATATTCCAGGATATTGCCTCTCCGTCGATATTGTTTGTCAGAAACCGATACATCCGCTCGTGTTGTTGGCCCATTTTATGAGCAAACAGTAAACACATGATAAACGTAGGCAATAAAAGAAGCGTGTTTCGGCCAAATCTACCCCACGCTAGTCGTGACGTGCCGTGACCAAATTGACCAGAAGCTTCGGCCACATGTTGGGTTCGTCCCCATTCGAGTCGTACACATGAGAGATGAAGAGAGAGAGGGAGAGAGAGAGAGAGAGAGGGAAGAAGATAGATGGACTGTTGTTGACGAGACCGCGGCGACCCCTTCTTGGTATCCGTCGTCGCGGCTGGCGAAATTAATTGAACGGTTAGGGATCATCTATAGGACGATCCGTGGCAGATAGGACGATAGGGTTATCGTCATCCGGTGACAAGAAGATAAACGGGTCAGTCCGGATCAAGGACATGCGCACGGCGGGTGATCTGAGTCTATAGAGAGGGGAGGGGGGAGTCTGAAAGGAAGAATAGAACAATCTGTGTGGATGAGCGAGGGGGAAAGTAAGTGAGAAAAAGGCATATATAGATAAACAGATAGATCGATAAATAGATAGATGCGTCTGTATATTCCTTGAGTGTGGAATAATGCATTGACACAGAGATCATTAGTTCCCACCATTCATCAGGGGTAATGAATCCAGAGGAGCCAATTTTCATGCTGAGACATAATGTCTCACTATAAAAATTTTTTTTATATATATATATATATATATATATATATATATATATATATATATATATATATATATATATATATATATATTATATGAAGAGTGAGCGAGTGACTGAGTGACTGAGTGAGTGACTTTATGAGTGAGTCAGTGAGTGAGTTATTTGTTTAGTCTCAGGGCTATTCTCGACTGAGTCAAATGAGACAAATTCGGAGGTAAAGGTATCAAGTCCGAGTTGGATTCTAACCCTGACCTCGATGTTTGTCGTGCAGTACACTAACCAGGATACTAGCAGAGAGGCTTAGCGATGTCTCCGCACCTATTCCTGTAATTCATTTCACTGAAGCCATGTCTCTATCTCTCTATCTTAGACTCGCGAGTGTCCTTTGGCGTAGGACATCTTTGCTGACAGCCGGCCTTTAGTACATCCTCCAGTTTTAGGCAGGCTTCACGTGGATGTTAGGTCTATGTTGATGTCAAACCAGATAGCTTGTCACAAGGGAAGCATGAGGCTGGGGCGCTATTTTTGGATGGAAGGGTATTAGCAGTGATCATGACTGTGAACGGTCCATGTATCAGCAACTAGTGCTGGCCGTTTCCCATTTTGTGGCGACCTCCCCCCATCACGAGATAACTGAACATTTCCTGTCCTCGCCAGTTTATGAACAATGGACTCTCTTTCTCCGAGACAATCGACCAGCCCTAGTGTTACTCGTTCGGACACGGCCCTCTCCCCAGTGTCCCATATGTGGACATACATCTCCGGCCATTCTGTCACCATTCATTACTCGGCCAGTCGAAGAGCTTACATAACCAGACTCAGAGCCGACTTCTGGCCAATATTCTCCAGCAAAATGTCAAGAGGCAAACTTGGCGAATTCTAGAGTATGGTACATGTATGAATGTATGCATGTAAGTACGTGTGTATATACGTATGTATATACGAACGCACACACGCACGCACGCACGCATATATATTTGAATATGTGTGTAGGTAAGGGTATTGGTGCGCATTGGTCTTTGCCTGTTTGTTTATGCCAAGACATTCACACACACACACACACACACACACACACACACACACACACACACACACACACACACACACACACACACACACACACAAACGCATATATGTACATACTCATGTATAGTTAATACACAGGAAACAGCCTACGCAGCAGTTTGGATACACACACACATACACACACACATTTGGGGGGGGGGGACAGAGAGACACATCTTTAAAAAAACATCATTACCTTCTCTCCAATATTCATAAGCGAATCTCACTTCAGCGCCACGTCGATGTATCAGAATATCCGATTACGTAAAATATGGTTACCTGAGTAACGCTTGTCATGCCATTCCTACATAGGAGCATCATACCACAACACCACTGACCCACTAGCTGGCTGCCGTGTGAGGCTAACTCAGAGGGACAAAAATCACCCAATTATCCCATCCCAGCCAATCATACACCGACCAGGGTACGATTCCAGGTTCGCAGCTGGGCGGTTTACGCGCTAATCGACACTTCCAGCTGCTCGCGCTCGTGACGAAGCCGTCAGCCGGGGCCCAACGCCTCCCGGGGAAAGCTAATCCGAGTTCAATTTCGTCATCCCGCGAGTCCGGGGCCCCGGGGCCGGTGGTGGTGCTAGAGTCATACGGAGAGTAGTGGAGACGTAACCACGAACGAGACACATTACGAGCTTCTGGAGACGCCACTACGATCACTGTAAAGTCAATTTCACTATAAAGGAGGAACGGATGTCGCGTACACTGACGCACTGGGGGAAAGTACAGCGCTAGGTGATACTCTCTCTCTGGATGTGTGTATATATATATATATATATATATATATATATATATGCGTGTGTGTATGTGTGTGTATTGGGAAAGGCTATTCCATATTGTTAGATTTTCTGCTGCCGTCGGGGTCCTCGAATACCGCGTTGAAGCGTAATAGATATTGGTAGAGTAGTTGAACTACCGTACGGGTGTACACGTGTTGCTCTCAGACAGGCGGCGAGTGAGGGGACGGACGGACGCACGGACGGGCGGGTATCGAGTCCGTCCTTCTCGCGTAATGACAGTTAATTAATCCGGCCTTCGGCACGCAAACCGCTCGACGCTGCCATGGCGTTGGGCTTCTTTCCCGATTAACCCCGCCATCATTCATCATCCGGATCGAGTCGGTTCGAAAAGATCATCCGGAGAGCGGAACCGTCGCTAGGCGGCGCCGGTGTGAGGTGGCTTCTGAAATATCCAGAAACCCTTGGACCGTCGGCTGGCTCGTCTCTCGGCTAGCCTCGTTCGAGTCGATCCAGAATGTGTCATTCGATTTACGCCGACGTGATGTTGTTATTAAATGGTCAGACTCCGAGCGGGATGTCCTTCGGATGTTTACGCCTATTTTGGGGACAGTTTCCGGCCAACGTACAGTCGGTCTCTCGGAACATGCTCCGTGCGACAACTACACCCGGTTCCGGAAACGCTGCGGTCTTAAGCAGCCTCGATTTATCTGAGATTTCCGGTCAGTATTTCAAGGCGTATAATATATATCCAGCCGTCAGCCATACACGGACCGGCGGACGGACGGACGGACGGACGGACGCACGCGCGCGCACACATGCACATACGCACGCACGTACACACTCACACACGCACTTACACGCACACACGCGCGCGCGCCCACGGACAAATAACATTTGACTCAGAGTGGTGCGCGGGTCGGAATCTTCAAGCTGGCCCCAGGTCACTGAGACTCGATGCTAAAAATAAACTACCTGACTACGAGCAATTTTCTGATTCCCAGTGATACGCAATAACTCACATCGTACTCAAGCCATGTTTTCGAAATCGGAAACTTACGGTTCACCTCCACAGGAATCGCTATTATCGCTTACCGTATATAGACCGGCAAGCGAGTCGCTATATCCTCGATATTTTATGGAAGTATTATGCGAGGCTTGGTATGGGCGGACGGATTCATGCTGCAGGTCGGCGACGCAAAAGGGCTTTATACGGCCATCGACGCCGTAGTGGAGCGCTGTTTACCAGTACCGATGTCGACTCCAATAAGCTTAGCAGATCGATGGTAGAGCCCCCACAGGAACGGAGATCGCGGAGTTACTGATTCGAACAGATCCTCGACGTAATCTCCAATCGTTGATAAGGCAGCCTATGCCATCGTGGCCTCTCCGGCTCGGCCCCTAAGCCGGCCCAAACGACCGACGACGGCTTGGGAGGATATTTTAAATTAGCGGGACGATGGCAGCGCGAAGGCGAGAACGAAACCGAAAATGTCAGGAGACGTGCTATGCTGAAAACATCGTCGAACTTGGCGGAAGTAATAGCGAATGGCTGCTTAAGCGCATAAAATCGATATCACTAACGCGCGTCCGTGGGGTCTGTCTTGGTTCTGTCTGAGGGTGTTGTTGTTTAGGCTTGTTTTGCCCTTGGGTCATGTGTGGGCTTGTGGCTATCTTTTGTGTGTGTATGAGTGAGCGTGCGCATACGCATGCATGCCTTTGCACGTGTTAAAACCATGTTGAGGAATTTTCAAGTATCTTTGGTGGGCGGCGGGGGGGGGGATTTTTATTTTGTTCGTCGAGCCATAGCGCTGTATTTACATTTGGCGGAAGAGGCTACACTCGATGGAAGTGAAATTATCACGTCGTATGTTTTAAAGAGGGGTGAGACATCACGAACAGCCAGGAAACACTGTAATTCGAACTCATAATTTGGTAGTCTCCGGTGCAAAATACTATAGCATAATTGATTATATATATATATATATATATATATATATATACTATATATATATATATATAATCAGCACATATATCCAGTGCATATATATATATATATATATATATATATATATATGTATGTATATATATATATATATATATATATATATATATATATATATATATATATATATATATATATATGATATATACACATATATATATATATATATATATATATATATATTTTATGAAGTTTTGTCATTATTATGTCATTTTATATATATATATATTGAAATCTACACTCTTTGGGACATATGCAGACAATTATTCAAGGGCAAAGGTATAGATTAATAATAACCTATATCCAGCCGATTAATATTAATATTTTGGCGATTATTGTTCAAAGCCTAATTGTCCTATTTGATGAAGATCCCTTGGGTTCCCTAAAACTATATACCGCTAAGTAGCATTAAATAAACAGTTAAGTGATGGATATTAAACATCATTCTTACTATTTAGTGACAAAACCAAACACGAACCAATAACTCAAATCTTCTCGTAATTAAGGATAAATCTGATTATTGGATTATCCATTCGTATACGGTATATACCTTTATTATGCGCCAAGCTTCCCGTTATTCAGTGAAGTAGAAGCGAACGACGATTTCGATCCTATTCCGACTTTACGGAGATGTCGTCATTCGTTATTCCGCTACCCGCTTATAACACTCCCGATATTCCATTTCATTAGACAATAACGGCGCTGCTCCGACGTTAATTCGACGTCACGTTAATATCCAACCGTCACCATCCGCGCGGCGTCAATGTGTTCAGATCGGGCCATTCGTTTCTATCGAGCTGGTCGTGGTAACCCGCCACTGAGAGAGTCATCAGCCGCACTACTACCAAGAACATTGCCCTTCCGGCTGGCACCGTCCACGCGCTACTACATCGCGCCGCGGCCTAACAACGCCACTGGCCTAAAGGCTTCCTCGCCGACAGTCGTAGTCGCCGGTGGTTATGCGCCATTATTCCATCGGGTAGTTGACACCGCTAGGGATCGCGCTCCGGTTCGGCTGCTCGGATCCGGACCTGCGAAGGCCAGTCCGTCATTCGTCGGCGCGGCTCTTTTTCGATGAGGTACCTTAGGAATACGTCGTCTATATACGAACACTTCTCGGCTAATTCTCGCTCCACGTCACGGTCAAACTGCTCTTCGAATCTAATCGGAATCGAGAAATGTCACCAGTAAGTCGGCGGCTGGTATCACGTACGGACTCCGGTGGAGTGTTTCTGGTTGACTTTTATCGCCGTGACGTTGCCACGCTGAGAGTTATGCTCAATGACCTTTTCACGATTAGCTGAATGCGGCACATTCGAATTAGCACAGCGAATTAGCTGTCATTTTGACTTACTTGTCACCGTGACACCGTGACCACCACCGCTGATTTATAGTATACGACACTTGCAACATCCGATGTGCCGGTGACTAATCGATTAACATTATTGACCAAAACCCATCGCCAGAGGGTAAACGTGTCGACGTGCGACGGACGACGTGTCCTTTTACGCGAGGATTCATCGCATCATGTCCGCTTAGCATCCGTCACGGTGAAGGCACTCGAAGAAATGGGGCGTGGAAATTTAGCTGGGTCTGGTTAAACGGTGCGCGACTAGAACTAGCAGCTATTCCGGTACTCGGGAAACAAGAAACAACACCCCAAAAGCTGCCTATCCGTGGTCTGTCCATCTCATATTATAAAATGGATAACTCTTCGTTGCTTCCTTCGGCCCTACCACGCCGCCTAATCGCGATGCCCTACCGATACCGCATACCAAGCATCCATGGCTAGCTAACGTACGTTCATCCTGGCCACATATCTAATACTTAACGCAAATGACGTCGATCGAGAAACATTTCTGGCGGTATGACACATCGTGTTCAATAACCGGACATCTCGGTCGATGGTTTTCGGTGAAGATCAGCCACTATGATGCCGAACCGATGTGATGCCGCATCTGGAACAATGACAAAACGACCAAGATAATGAGACGAGTGAAACAGCCAACTGGAGAGAGAGAGAGTCAGACTAGCGACGCTCTGATCGGTCACGAGGCGGCAGCACTAGGCAGTGTGAGGAGATAAATTTTGGATTGGATGCCACTTAACGTCGTTGATGCGCTGCATTACGGCCACTAGAATGGCGTTCTACAGATGGAATAATAATGGGGAGAAATAGCCGTAATGCTGGGTGCTCTACTGGCATTACCTGAGGTAACGATCATACTGGTCGCAGATGAAGAGAATAGCTTTCTGCTGTATGGGGTTAAGTTCGACCCCGATCATGATTCCTGATCCTTTGAGCCACTGCCATTTTCTACACTTTTAAGGCATACAGACGTATAAATCACCCCCTCAGAAAGGGTTAGAGAAGGAAAATGGAATATATATATATATATATATATATATATATATATGGAAATATAGATGCATACATAGATAGATAGATAGAAAGAAGAGCAGGAGGGAGGGCGGGAGGGAGGGAGGGAGGGAGGGAGCGAGAGAGAGAGAGAGAGAGTTTCTAGACGCATACACACGTATTTTATACCGTATCTACCCCACTAGTGTAAATGGGTTGTTAAATTGAAATTCTTTGGGGAATAAACTCTGTCAGGTGTATTGAAACGTCTCATGTGTGTTTGCAACATTTAATTGCGCCAGCATCTTTTCATTGTTGAATAACCCAGATAATATACAATACACGAAACTTGATCAGATGCAATAACAATTCTTATATTGATACAATTACATAAATGGTCTAAATACAAAATACTGAAGAGATGATACCCGATCACTTTGGTAATAAAACATTTAAAGATGACACTTTATTACATTTGCCATAATTTAATTGCTCTTTAATTTAATTACCATAAGGGCATGAAAGTTATTTTACATTAATAACGAAAGTATTGCCCCATCTATCTATCTATCTATCTATATATCTATCTATCTATCTATCTATCTATCTATCTATCTATCTATCTATCTATCTATCTATCTATCTATCTATCTATCTATCTATCTATCTATCTATCTATCTATCATATCTATCTATCTATCTATCTATCTATCTATCTATCTATCTATCTATCTTTTGATCTATATAAAGCAGAGATCAGCATCTGGAGCGTCCAAATACTCAATGTATAGATTTCGTTTGAACCGCAGAAAATTACAGTTGAATGTAAACTGCGGTGTCAAAGTAGTTATCTTGTGTATGTAGTAATTCGCCATGAAACCACACTCACGTGTTGTTTACTGCGAGCTGTTGTGTCAAATGGTATGTTTTTATGTGCTTCTGCTTCTGTACGTTAACTGCTTGTAGCCGCTTTCCTGTGGGTGTGGCATATTTGTCGAATATGAAAAGTGAGTTAGCTGGGCCACACAGGCTGATGAGTAGACCAGACACGTGTATAGGTCTAGTTATGCATATATATGTGGAGGTGTAGAACATGCTATATTTAAAATGATTTATTTATACTTTGATTTATGTATAGAATTATCGAAGTATAGGTCTCAAAGGATGTTTAGATGTTGATGCTCTGAGCCAGTGCCACTATGTATGTATCCCCCCACACACATATACATATATATCAAGGGAAAAAAACGCAAATATCTGATTTATGAGTTTGCTTAAATGGTGTTTATTGGTAATTATTCAAGTAGAATGGACTTTAAAACTGGTTTCAATGCTGAGACGTTAGTCGGTAAATTGTCTAATTTTCAGACGTTGCAGTCCACCGGTTTATCATAGGTTGAATACAGATATAATAACAACATCTATGTGAGGACCGATCCCTTTCGTTGTCTCCAGTATCACAATTCTCGGAAAAAGAACCAATCTCGAAAGAAAATAAATACGGAACACGCACGCACGCACGCACGCATGCACGCACGCATGTACACATGTACATACACGCACGCACGCACGCACGCACGCACGCATGCACACATGCACGCATGCACGCACGCACGGATGCATATACACTCACGCACGCACAAGCACACATACACGCATTCACCCACATACACACGCACGCATGTACGCACGCACGTACACACAACATATTTATTAGTAACTATCGTAATTTTCGGTATTGAGACTCATAATTCAATAAGCATTGGATTAAGTGAGATGACCTTCAGTCACAAGAGGCACACACTAGATACCATTCAACGGGAGAAGCAACATTATGGGACTTGATTTATATAGGATGACGCCTTTCGTGAAGTTCAATGACATGGAAGAGTAGTCTGTAATGCGGATGCCTTTGGGTGGTTGGTTATAATGGATGGATTAGAGTGATACGGCTTCGTAATGGATCTTAGAATATCGGCATCAAGAAAAAAAACCGGTGTCGCTATGATAAGTAGACAGCTATACTGAGTGTTGTTGGATATTTCGAATTTCAGGATTCAAAAACAGATTGGTGACCTCTAGCGGTTAGGACAATGAGAACAAGTAACAGCTTGCTGTTGTCTATTTCAAATGTCAGAAATTAAATATACGATTTGAGTGTATTAGAAAACTGAACTGCTCCAGCTCAAGTAATACGATATCCAATGGAAATATTGCGAAAAACTACCACGTCAGTACTTCCGGTCGATTTCTGATTGAAAAATTAAAATTGAGCCATAACATAGAAATTCTATACCAAAATATAATTATTTTTGAGTCCATTGTATAAATAGGAGCAACAGGTCTGCTACTTATAATACAGAATAAATGTTAGGTATTTATTCTACCCAAGTCGACACCTCGTTCGTCACGCACGGCTTTTTTGCAGACAGAAAGAAAGACAGTCAGACACACAGACAGACAGACAGACATACAGACAGATGTGCATGTATTTCTATTTATGAGTGGATAGTAGTGAGCTATAAACTGGCGATCATATTTGGATTTATTTACTTGGCAGTAATTATTTAAAATGTGAGAAAACTCGTTGGAGATATGTGAACAAGATGGTATTAATGTTATATTATCTTAACAATATATACACAACTAGTGTAAACGTTGTTTCGCATTTTCCGACGAAGAATGGTTTTATCAGCTGCCAGAAACAATTATTTGCTGAATAATAAGTGCTTTTAATTGTTTGGAATACTCTCTCGCGTCATGGGTAAAGGGTGAGACTATTTACCTGTGGCTATGGTCATTCTATGTGGGAGCTCGCAGGTTCGCGCCTCGTTCAAAAATATACTCAAGTCATGCTTGTAGTACAGTTAGTAATTTACTGTACTCAGAAGTCAACCTTGTGTTTGGTCTTTTATAAAATAAAATATCTTGTTTCAGAGGCGAGTCGAGGATGAATATTCATTCATTCATTCATTCATTCATTCATTCATTCATTCATTCATTCATTCATTCATTCATTCATTCATTCATTCATTCATTCATTTATTCATTAATTCATCCGGTCATAACCTGTAATACTTGTTGTGCATCAGTAATCAATTACTTTTATATCTTTATAATATAGTTAACTTTGCTGAAAGTAGTTCTCCCAGTTCCGTTTATATTACGAATTTTATTAAATAATGTGAGTGACTAAATAAGTCAGTGAGTGAATTAACGAATGAATGAGTAAGTGAGACAATGAGAGAAAGAGAGAGAGAGAGAGAGTGAGTGAGAGAGGGTGATTTATTTAATACTGGTCAGACGTGGATGTATGGCGGCAGTGGGGGGTGATGTTTGGGAAACAACGCACAAACATAGGTAATTTGATTCAATTCTAAGCCTGACGTTGAGGTATAGAGCCCATTGCTGTGCCGGTTGTGCTATCAGAAGGTTCCTGATCAAATCACGTCCTGTGTGTCTGTGCATTAAACACATACAGTTGCGACAAATAGAGAGATAAGGTTCTCGTTAATCTTGGACATTTGGTTCAGTAACCAGCTGACATGCGAGCGGTTGATCTATGAATCCATGTCCTAGAACAAGCCTTTGCACAACATTACGTGGGCTGCAGTTACATTGTGTCCTTAACTAATGTTGATATGCCAGCTGTGTCTATACTAATGGCTTCATGTGATACGTTTTTAGATTTCTAACACCATTCTTCGTGAGTTCCCCAGTTTATAATTTGATTTACATAATTCCTGTATTTCAGTTCTCCGTCAGTGCCATAGACAAGATACGATTGCAAGGTTATTATGAGACATGAGACATGACCACGTGACCATCAGCGCTTTTGAACAGGCTTTAAGTATAAAAAGAGTGCTTTATAAGTTTGGCATTATAATAATTATAAGTAGCATGCAAACATTTATTGCAGATGATTTATTGGGTTAGTGGTTTCAGCTGTATAAATTTTACAACCCGGTTAAGAGATTCACTGATACCTGTATTCAAACATCTCGAAACATAAGTGCTTCAACAACCATATGGCATGACTGCTGTTTCGGAGATTGTGTTCGCTTTACCCGTTACCTGGGCGCCTCCGTGGTCTAGCGGTAGCGTGCCGGACCACAGATCACTGCCACCCGTGTACGAATCCCGGCGTGGGCATATCTGAAGGTTGTTTCGTCTTTCACTTCGTCTCATTACCTTTTGGAGGTCGCTCGGCCCATTTAGCCTACCTTGTGCACAAAGGTGGCCGTAACACATCAATCATAATCATCATCATCATCATATTTACCCGTTACCTGAATGTGCTGAGTAAGAAATATTGCGTCGTTTGTTGTAATGGAGTAACAGTCGTATCCCATTTATCGTTCATCGTAACAGGTGTCTAGGAACTAAAAATAAACACGAAGCTCTCCGGCCAAATTATCTTACGGCTTCGGTGAAGACGTAACTAAATAGGTCGATTAGCTCCAAAGAAGAAACGTTATATCTGTCATAAAATCCTTATTTATTGGCGTTCATATCGGCACCATTTTGTAAATATTTATGATATTTTTGCATATAACCAAATTCCGCTTAAAGTGAAAATCCGATTAAGGGTGACGAGGAGTGGGTGTTAGAGAGCGAGAGAGAGAAGAGAGAGAGAGAGAGAGAGAGAGAGAGAGAGAGAGAGAGAGAGAGAGGCGAGGGACAAAGGGAGAGAAAAGAAGTGGGTACAGAAAGACAGATAGTCATAAGGGAGACAAAGAGGGTAACTGAACAAAAGTTCAGCATTATTGATGTTCTAAGCCGACGTATATTCAGGTTCAGCTAAGACCTGAGACTTGTGGTATAATAGAAAGTGAATATGCTACACCTATGAAGACTTATATTACTGATAGCTTATTTAAATGTGAAAATCGGCTTTCTCTGCTTATGAAACCATAAACATGTTTTCTGGTTAGAAAAAAAAACTGTATTATATTTTAATATAAAATATAATTATGTTAGATGCAACAAAGCCAATGATTTAGTGTATGTTGAAAGCGATCTGATTTGTTGAGGATCCCCACTGATGTTTATTTATTGTTTATGCAAATTTCAACGAAGACTGCACCAGAAATAAAACAAATTCAATACTTTATCGTATTTCGTATTACTAAGATATTCTTTTTATTATAATTAATTAAAATTAATAAGTGTATATCTCAGCTGTAATTGAAACCTATTCAATAGTGTCTAAATATAATGTTCATACCTTTAGTTGACATCATATGTAATGTTATTTACCCGTCTTCAAATACGTGACCAAACCTTTACAAAGATTTTTGCATATTTTACGATGTTCATCCACCCAGTGATGGCAATTTGACAATGAGTTAACAGAGTTTATCGTTCAAAGCAAATGATATTCAGTGAGAGCCAGACTTCTATTATTAAACGTCATACTTTGTTTTGTAAGAGATAACTATTTGTTGAAGTATCATCGCTGACTGTAGAATTAAGCTTAGCTTATGGGAGACTATTTAATTTCATCGAGAAAACATATTCTGTAAAGGTAATTTAAAGTCTCCAGCTTGTTCAGGCTGTCGGTCATTTTGGAAACTGAGAGTAACCATCGATTTCTCAGTCTATCCAAGGTGGAACGACTTAATTTCTAAGCCGGAAGAGATGTTAACATTTGCAGCACCGAATATTTTCTTTAGATTTCAGCTGTTTGGCGCCTATAAATATGTCACAGAGTGTTCGGTGAGCTATTAGGGCGATGGATTGAGTGATTGCAAGGCATATATCGTCAGAGCTGATCATCGCGTGAAGACGTTGCAGTCACCAATCACTACCATCGATAAGGCGACTCACATAAACACAGAAATAAGCTTTTTTCTAAGCAGGCCATTGTTAGGCCATTTATATTTAATCAACCGCCTCAACTAACTTGAAGTAAAACGATAATGATGATGATGATGATTAAAAGAAACCACAGGTGTCTTTCTTTTAGGAAATGACTTAAAGAAAGTATACATGGGCTATGGTAGAAATTATTAAATGTCACATGGCCATTCGAGCCTGCCATACTCAGTGACGTCATAATGTTTAACAACAAAAGCAATACAATATCAATTATAGTACATATATTAGTAATTGCTATATGACATAATAATAATATCACTTCATATGAGCCACAAAGGCGTTTTCTTCCACATTTTTGTTTTGCTAATTACACGTTTGTCTGTCTTGTGGAATAAGAGCATCTTCTACTTGTTAAGGAAACGGTAACGTAATGGAAACCTTAATAAAGAAAAAAGAAAAGAAATGAATGTTAACTTAATAAATATCTGTCTTTGGGTTATTAAAGTAATAAGCTCCATCCTTTACGTCTTTAGTTGCGACAATTGCGTATTACTATTAATTTTAACTTTTCATAAGCCAGTAAAATATGTGTCATGCAAATGAATAAACAAATATTTGGTAATTATGTGCGTGTGTGTGTGTTCGTGTGCATGTATGCTCGAGTGTGTGCATGCGTAGGTGTCCATTTGTGTTTCGGAGAGGATAAATCATACAAAGACCGTGAAAATACAGAGTGGACATTATTAACGTGTATGATGAGAGTCTTATCGGGTATCCTATGGGATTATACGCTGTGAGTTGATTGAATCTGTCACCTCGAAGCTCAAACAGACATAATATATCTACGTTTAGGGCCTGGGAATCTACCATAACAAAGGTCATTATAGTCCAATCGACGATCGACGGTTATCTATTTAGCGATATGGCCACTGAAACGATAGGGAACTAAATACAGATCTGATATAAAGGAAGATTCGGCATCCAATGAATAGACTATTGGAAGATATCATGTTGAGGATTAGAACGCTCCGCTGGTTCAGCAGTTAACGCACTGCGTTAGAAACTACCTGGTCTGAGTTCGAATCTACTGGGCCCTATTCGCCAGCTATGACCAATGCCGACGTTGTAGGAACTACCCACTCATACACTTACTCACATTTAGCACTATTATGATGTTGACACCATGGACATGTTGTCTATTATCAGACGTAAATGAGCCCAATTATGTAGACGGCGGTATTATTAAGGTGTATAATCACCCAGCCAACCAGAT
The DNA here is from genome assembly GCA_025642065.1 of Paralvinella palmiformis. Lineage (NCBI taxonomy): Eukaryota > Metazoa > Annelida > Polychaeta > Terebellida > Alvinellidae > Paralvinella > Paralvinella palmiformis. Next base: position 45,461 of record JAODUP010000630.1, on the reverse strand, counting down.
GATACCTTTACAGATGTATTTAATCATGATCAAACCTTTAGTGTGAAGCAAACGCTGATCTGTGTAAAATGTATCTCGTATATGTTGTTTTTGTTCACGATAAACCCCCCTATCCAGATCAATCACGTCATATTAGATAGATCAGGATCAACTAGTTTCGGGAAGATACGGGGCGCTTCCGTGGTCTAGTGGTAGCGTGTTGGACCACAGATCACTACCACCCGTGTTCGAATTCCGGCGTGGGCATATCTGAAGGTTGTTTCGTCTTTCACTTCGTCCCATTACCTTTGGAAGTCGCTCGCCCATTTAGCCTACCTTGTGCACAAAAGTGGCCGTAAAACATCAATCATCATCATCATCATCATCTTCGGGAAGATACGGGTTTATGGTAACTACTACACTTATGTCATCTTTGCTAACCCGGACACACAACCATCCATCACTGATTGACCATTAGATGTGAATACATATATATATGATGTATTTCAACCAATAATCGAGTACATGTCATAACGTATATGGCTGGAAGATGGTCATCAGAAATAAAAGACCAAATAAATCCCAGAAATAATCAGTCATTGTTGATAAATGAGATTAGGAACATGACAAATGATATACTGTAAAGCAATCTTTAAGTTTCCTTTTAGTTTCAATGAGTCTTATTGAAAGCATCTCTACCACTGGTATTACAAATATTTCATGATGTTAATATGACGTTAAGGTACATGGTGTACAGTCCTGATGTATTTGTGAATGTGTTTGTGTGTGTGCTCGTTTATGTGTGTCTCAAAATAAAAAGTTTCTACTCTGTAAAAATATACCTGATGAATCGTCTGGAATTTCTATTCAGGTTCGTGATTCTTTGTGCTATTTCCTTATCCTCCGTTTCTAACGCACGCACGCACACACACACGCACGCACGCACGCACGCACGCACGCACGCACGCACGCACGCACGCACGCACGCACGACACGCACGCACGCACACACGCACACATGCACGCATACACGCACGCACGCACGCCCGTCACACACACACACACACACACATATTTTCATCCTGATCGGGTAACACCTTGACGTTGAACTGAAACTGTTATGTTCGTTAGCGCGTCGAGTTCATGAAAGACACATATTTTCATCTTGATCGGCTAACAACTTGGCAACTGAAACTGTTATGTTGGTTGGTACGCTGAGAGATCATAAAAGGGATAGGTTTTCACCCCTATCAATCAACAACTTTGTGACGCTGAACGTGTCGGACCCCTGTCCGTAAGGTAGCAATGTGTTTAGCTATTGGTACTCAGAATGGAGCTCAGATCAGCATCTGTGGTGTCTAAATGTTTTATTTATAGGCTACCTTTGAGCTTAAAAATATTTATCTTTTATATATGTTAACTAACTATTGAGCCACATGCATGTGTTGTAAACTGCGAGCTGTGCTGTCAAATGGTACTTTTAAAACGTGTTGCTTCTGCTTTTTGTACATAAACCGCTTCCCTGACATATTTGTCGCGTACGAAAAGCGAATTAGCTGGGCTCCACAAGCTGATGAGTAGCCCAGACACATGTATTGGTATACGCATATAGGTATCGATATGTGGAAGTATATAACGTGTTATATTTAGATTGATGTATGCATAGTTTTATTTAGATTTAGATTTATGGAGATAGAGGTCTCAAAGGATGTTTAGATATGTTGATGTTCGGTGCCTGTGCCTCTCTAAATGTATCCTAAACCACGCACGCACGCACGCACGCACCTACCACACGCACGCACACACACACACACAGAGTAGGAAAAATACACACAGACATATCGGCCTTCGTATATACAAATATGAGGTGTATCTCTCTCTCTCTCTCTCTCTCTCTCTCTCTTCTCTCTCTATATATATATATATATATATATATATATATATATACGTACACACGCACACTTGCACAGACATATATGCGCCATAAGTACAGTATTTGGGCTTCCTATTGTACGAAATAATGACTAACTTCCATTGTAGAGTGTTAGTATTGTCAGTTGTCGAACGATATCTTTCTGCTTATCAAATGGCTTCGATTTCCTAAATGTGGTTTTACATAATAATTTTTCCTTTTATATATTCAAAACTTGCTTAGACCATAGCATTCATTCATTAAATATAAACATATATGTAGAAAATGTATCAGTGATAACCGCAGAGACAGGCACATGCAATAGTATCTGACTAGATGATCTGATTTTCGGGATGACTATTCAGGCACCATATCATTACTGGACTTATAAGTTTTTGTTAAAATCTTGATCTGGATGGGCTACCTAAGAGGTAGTCAATGTAGGTTTTGAAGATTTGGGGTATTATGATCATGTTTTGTAATAGTTGTCACTATGCTGCACTATTCGTAATTCGCTGAAGGCAATTGATATTATAATCAGATATTCCATATGACAAAGAGTTACAATAGTCTATAGGAGATGCAACAAAGACAGAGACTACAGTTACAAGTGCATCTTGTATCGAGAATGCTTTTAAACAGTGGATGTTCTTAAAATGGTAGTAGGCAGCTCGGCATACTGATGTGACCTATTCATACATCCTAATACATTGGTCAATAATAACCCCTAGATTTGTTTCTGATCCATTAAGGGTAATTGTAATGCTGATGTCCTTAGGGTTTTAACCCAAAGTGGTCATGCCAAATATATAATATTTGTTTTATTATCATTTAGTTTTTAAATATTTTGAGTCATCCATAACCGAATATTGGCAATACAGTATTCTAATCTATTTAAGGAAGAGGAGAAATGTAACTCATTGTCTGAATCCAGTGATATATACAGCTGTGTGGCATCAGCTTTCAAGTGATATTTAACCCCATATCGCTTGGCAATAATCCCTGTGGTCATCAGATAGGAAAAACTGAACTTCAGATAAATTACCACGAACTGACACTCTCCGTTAGGGTTGTTCCAGATAGGATCGAAATCATTCAAATACTTTACCTGACAAACCGAACATGTCTTTTAACTTACAGAAAAGTACATTATGGTCAACCCTGAATTACAATAGACAGCTCCAGAAGAACAAGTAATGTTGGCTTAACCTGATCAATTAACATCATAATATTATTTTTCACCCTAACCAAGGCTATTTCAGTGTTATGACCACTTTTCAATGCAGACTGCAGTAATTTATTAAGGGTATTATTGGTTAAATATTTGTTTAGATAGGACAACTGCCATTTCTATAATATTAGCTACCAATGTAAGATTTGAAGCAGGTTTGTAATTGTTTTGAATATTACAGTCCATACTATCGTTTTCTATCGTGGTTTTACAAGGGCAGCTTTCATGGGAAAACACCCAAAGATAATGATTTATTAATTATATTTGTAATTGGGCTGATCACAATACACAGACACTCTTTCCCAAGCCACGCATTCGATCAACTGTACAGAAAGCATTAGATGACCTTTTCATTTGATATCATTCTTTGTAAAAGGCTCAAATGAATCCAGCATGGACTTGCAGGATTCTTCTACCAATGGCATACCCTCTGATAAGGTAATGGAAGGGAACCCATAATGTATATTTAATATCTAGTGCCAGAAGTAGTTATTAAAACAATGGGTCATATATTTATTTGGGTCTATGATATTTGGTAGGACAGTCTGATTTTTATGTAATATTTATTCTTAACCCTGAAACAGTCCTTTGATATCCCTTGGGTGCTTTGATCTTTTTATTGTATTAATCTGATTTAGCAAGACTTTATTGACCTTGAACATTTCATTATGATCACACAAACCGTTTGTTTTTTGGCCCGTAGCCACTCACAATACCTTCTGTGTATCTTTGCAGTTTATATGTTCTTATTGTTCCTTGGAAGCAGTCATCTTCTTGGCATTTCCTTTGTCCTTATAGGTGTATTGTCATCAACAATGTCCCTCAGTGTACTATCATAATGATCCACCACATTATCCACATCATCCTATGGATCAAATATCAGAGAGGAGACTCGCATATCAGAAAGAAAAGCCTACTTGTAAATTGAATTAGTTGAAACAGATTGTTTCTATAATGAAACATCAGTGCTAATAAAATAAAAAGAAAATTATCAAAAAACATGGAAGACACAGACACACCTTTGATCAAATTATCACCATCATGGGAGATGACAAGATCTAAGATATGACCATGTTGTCTGTTCTTTCTGGAATTAGCAGATCTAACAATGTCAGCCAGTTGTTTGGTATCGGGATTCCTCTGGCAATCCGAATGTATATTGAAATCACCCAAGATCAACAGATGGTCACTGTTGGTAGCAAGAGAGTCAACAAATTCAAAAAATCCTTGGAGAAATATGCAGCTTTCAGGCCATTTTTTCTTATTTGTGTAATCGGATGATAATAGGTATACGAATACTTATCCCCCACATACAAAACTCAGAAAGACTTAGCTGCCTGAAAGCGGAGATAGGTTTCTTACTTCAAAGATTCACGGAGAAGAATGTCGACTCACCCACCTTTCTTGCGAATTCGAGCTGCATGATGAAATGAATATCCAGTTAGAGTCACTTCACCAACAATTATCTGGTCTGAAGCATTACCATCCAGCCAATTATCTGAAATGATAAGAGCATCAATATCCATATCCCCAACAATATCATATATTTCATCAGATTTATTACAGATCGAATGACCAGTATTTACATTTTATGCAGCTGTGCCATTATATGGTTTATTGGCACAGTGATCAAATTACTTGCATCAGCCCCATCTGCTTTGGATACTTTCCACTACATGGGCGCATCGCTAAACCAATGGTAGTATCACCGTGGTGTCGTAAAGCAAGGGGCTGATCCTTACTATAATTAATAATCTAACTATGAGAATGAGATAAGTGAAGAAATTCTGGTGGTTATTCAACAACAATGTCAACAACTCTCAACTATTAACGCACACAACCAAAAAACAGGTTCTTAGCGTAAACACTTGAGTGGATGATATTATAGGGCAGTTAAAAGGAAAATACAAGAAATACAAAATAATTAAACATAATCAACTTACACTAATATTAATTAAATCTATATTACATAATATGCAAAATACACCAGTTTCGATGGTGTAGCTTCTGTAATAGCTGAACTATCTGAGAAATATTTCGGTGCCATTACATCGAGAGACGGTCAGACTTCACGCCATTGCCATCAAAATAATCATAGATGATAGTGTTATGTAAATAAGTTTTGCATCATTAGTTTAATAATAATCTTGAGTGTATAGTGCTATGAATATCTTGGCTACTAAGTATCAACCTGTGAATAACGACCCTTTGATAATTAGTTCAATCAGGTTAATTAGAATTGCAATATGTGACGTAAAGTGACAATTGTTTATTTATTAGCGAATTTCTTGAAGCCGATTCGATATTTCATAAAATCTTTGATTAGCTTCTGTCTAAAAAAATCTATTTATTAAGATATATTAATTATATAGCATGACCATACTTTTCTCGAAATTTATCAATGTAAACGTATGTTGTTGTGGAATAAATACGAGGTTTAATATACAGCAGTGGTAATCATTTCACTGCCACAGAGTTAGATTCTTTGAATGGCATTCGAATTCCCATTCCAGTCTTGATCGGTGCAATGATTATTTGGTGATCCTGTCATAAATCTATTATTTTGATAGGTCTTCGGTATCCGGGGATTAAAGTCTTGTAAATCATCGCCTACATGGGGGGGGGGGGATTCTTTCTTTTTTACTTAGTCTGCTGGTATTTTGGAAGTAACTGTTTCCTTATTTCCTCGTTTCGTGTTCTAATGTCATCTTGCTTGATCTTGCGGGAAACAATAACTTGTTTTAACTAGTCTTCTGAGGTGTTTTGGCAAGGTAAATATGGAAATTAATACATCTTGGTCTAATCGAATTGCATAGAGCAATTACCTATAACATAATATAGTTACTTGTACGGTACGTATAGGTCTATATAGTGGAAATATGCAGTTAGTTCAATCCAGAATTCGAACAAAAAATGCCCAGTACACATTTATTATTGTCATTTAATATAAGTATATTTGGATCGATATCAGAAACAAGGAATCAAATTTGAAACCTCATCAGCGAATCGATTAATCCGAGTAAACATCGGGGTTGTATCTAGCCATCTAAAATAATTTCTGAATGAGAATTTAATTATTAGAGAACCAAATGCCATTATAACGCCGTGGATTTAAATCTCGTTATTGTTATAGAAATGCCGGCGCTGGCTGTGACGTTGTCCATACAAATTGCTTCATTATAGTGAGCTTGTAAACCGTTATGTGAATAGACTTAATCGGCTTTTAGATTCAACCAACATAACAGGTCTGTAGATAGTATGCCAAGGAAATGAATCGGTGTTGAGATTATTACTGGTCGCCACCGCAAACAATTACTTAATTCAAACGGGAAGAAATGTTAGGCCATCGGCAGCCAAAGAGCATGATCGCTGTTTCAGAATCTGGGTAAATGAGAGTGATTTCTATTCCTATTATTCCGACCTTAAATGTAGGTGGAAATGTCGTATCTCAATTCTCAAATATCTAGAAGTAGGCAAGAGAAATTTAGGAAGAAAGCACAACTTCTATTGTTCGTGTCATATACCTTTGTTAAAAACGTAATTAACTAACTGGACTAACATTGAGGAAGATACATTATGTCTTGATATATAGTCTTATTTGGCTAGTTTCATATTGAAACTATCATGAGAAGAGGAAGCGCTAGAGTGAGCGGGTGGGTGGTAGATGTAGGACGGAGATAGAGAGAGCGCGAGAGAGCGCGCCGGCGAGAGAGAGAGGGGAAGGGAAGGACAAAAGACTTCATAGATATAATATATATATATATATATATATATATATATATATATATATATATATATATATATATATATATATCATATATATATACTTTTGAAGAAAATGATTCTGCAGATGTTTAGACCAAGGTAAAAGTTTAGACCGATTTAAATTTCAAGTACGTTAAAACAAGTCTTCTGCTAAAATATTTCAGAAATGTCTGTCTCTGTGTCATCTCAGTGTTATCATCAATTATTCCATCCTTTCGAGTGACAATGAATTTAATTATCGGATGAGGTCTAGGTTTACTTTTCAACTGATAATCCGCATGTTACATTAACACCATGGCGTATATATGAATGATAGGCTTCTCTTCGAATTATTAGGACGATGGCGTGACTGAGTTCTTTGTTTAGGGTGGTCTCTGAACACACTTGAATATATTAAAAGAGCATTCAACACTGTTGACCGGCGATATGTTAGCTCGTACAAAACCATCAAGGAACGGGTATCTGAGATATTCTGTCGAATCGAATGACTTGTAGTAAAAGAAAACAACGTTGCAGCTTGAAGTAAGAAATTTAGGCATTTGTTTTCCAAAATATTTACAGAAGTAAGTTATGATTTTTTAATTATTTCTAGGAAAGAAACCAAAAATAACTTTATGCAGGTCCTAATATTATAAACTTTACCAACAATATCCTAATTAAAAAAACACAATAAAATATAAATTAATTTATTCTAATATTATAAACAAAATACAACTCGAATTCAATTTAATAAATATACTAACACTGGATTAATAAACTATGAGTTGTTTCATTAAATTTAAATTGTGGGAGCGCACGCGCGTGTGTACTATTAATGATCACCACATTCTTGTTACAAGTATACAGGTCAATACAAAATAGGTGATTTTGTAAATGTACGAATATCTGTTTGTATATAATACATTTTCTGAACGGGTAAAAGACAAGGTTTTATATTTCCCTCTCTATATTCACGAGCACCTTCACGACCGCTGAAACTAACATTAATCCTTCAACAAATATACAGGTTCGAGGAGTGAAATTCCTTTTTTGAATCGGATATGTGATAATACATGGATGCGATAATTTACTTGTTTGAACCAGAGTCATACAAACCATCAAACCAATATTTCTCTAATTTGTTTATTATTTCAACTACAATAAAAGAAGGTGTTTCCAGCTGCCAGAAGTAATTACTTTCTGGAAGTTCTCTCGGTTAGTAATTGGCATTTGGTATTAATTGATTGCTATGTTCTATTTACTTTACCGTTTATCACTGTCATGAACGATTATCAAGTAAAATGAAATAGTCCGGAAATCTGCATTCAGTGAGAATATTGCACCCAAGTAGGATTTAAATAAATAACACGGAAGGATGAACAATAGTCAATGTCTTTTCAGCTAAAACAACTGTCAGGTATTTCATGCGTACACACGTACACACGCGCGCATGCACGCACATGCACGCACACACACACTCGCACACACACACGCACAAACAAACACACATGCATACACACGCGCGCACGCGCTCACCCACACAAAAGCTATTTCAATAGTAAAAAGAGCCGGTTTAGAAATGGGTGATAGATTAAAAAATACTCTTCCATGCAATCATCATATAATGAGTTAGAAATCTTGACAACTGTATAATAACATATTAATGGCGACATTTTGATAATTAACGAACTAGGACTCTGTATAATTTTATTAAATGACTCTTGATGATGCCGAACATCTACAATGAAGCTAAGTGTCGACTCCTGATAACGTTTCGTTTCAACAATAACATCGCTAATTTAATTTTGTTGCCACTTAAAATTTACACATTTATGCACATAGACACGACATAATTCATGCATTTATTCAACTAATGGAAAAATGCCTTTTCCTTAGTAAACTTAGGCCCCTGTTCTTTGACATCTTTGCAATCTTCAAATTTCCAAATTCGGAAATTACACCAAACTATATAACGCACTGTGGTTGTCAACCGTTTTTGCAATATCAAGAGTAGTTAAAAGTTGTTCGTATTAGTTAGTAAACTGATTATTTGGCTTTCTCGCTAGAGATCCACATCTCAGATAGCTCTTTGCTATCCGGATAATAAAACTCTTGTAATATATTATCGCGATAGATCAAATCATTAGGTTCCCGGTCCGGAGTTAGTGTGCTGTTCGTAAACAACTAGTTCCTTATTTGTCCATTCAATATTCTAAATATCATTAAACATAACAATCTGATTGATATTCCTTTAACGTTGATGGGAACAATAGTTTATACCTTTTCTTGATGATTTAAAAAAAAGAAAGGTATATGTCTCGTAATAAGATATATGGCAATGAATGTACCATTGTGAGAATAATATAGTTTACATGCGTGATAGGTGAAGGTCGACGTGTTAGGTTTAGCAAACAATTGGAAGAAGAAAATTTCGATTACCTAATTATACACTTATATTTTACCCGACAAGAAAAACCAGCGATATATGCAAAATATTCTCCAGCAAATATGTCTAGGGTACCTACAAGAATTCCCGAATGGGAGTTTGGTAATCAGAATAATAATGCTGTTATAATATCATGGTTTATATCCCGTTATTATTGCTGAAATAACAACCCTGTAACGTTGCCCAGAGAAATACCATCATTATATCTATGCATTTGAAATTTATACAGTCAAAGTCTCGATGAGCTCGTGTATTCAACCGACAGTGAACATAACAGATCTATATATAGGACGTGCATGAAATGAATTAGTACTGAGAATATTACCACCTGCAACCACAAATAAACAGCTGACTCAAACGGCAACAACTGTTAAAACATCAACATCGTCATGATCGCTGTTACTTTGACTAGATCAACCCAAACGATTTCATTCCTGTTTATTTCTACTTTACACAATCAGATTTAGACCTATTGTGTCATTTCTTATAGCACAAACAGCCATGTTTCATTTATCCCTCACTGAGGAAGGAAAGACAGCTTAAAATGAAATGGACTGTGTCCACTTTAATTATCATAGACCTTTGTTAAAGACATACCCGAACAAGAATTGTTAGTTTTGATTCGAACTCTTGGATGCAAACGCTCATATGGACACAATTTTGTAAACACATACAGTGTTCTTGCACAAATTAATCCTTTGATAAAAGAGAGAGGGCGAACAGAGGGGACGGGGAAGGAGTAAATAGATAGATAGATAGATAGAGATAGAGATAGATAGATAGATAGATAGATAGATAGAGAGAGAGAGAGAGAAAGCGAGAGAAAAAAAGAGGGAGATGTACACAAATTTGCGCGCGGACAGAAGTAAGCACAACCAGACAACTCATCTAAGCAGACACATATGCAAAAAGAGTAAGGACGTGATGGGTTTGGTGTTAGCGAAAGTTGAATATGTGTGAGAGATATGTTACACTATGACGCACAGGGAAGATATTGCTCGAGAATAACGCCAGTACAAAGGTTAGATCCGTCATCAAGCCAATATGTTAACTTTGCAAAGGCTTTGACTAAGTCCACTAATCGATCTGATATGACGCCGAAGAATAGGATATTTCCCTTGAATTAAACTGAAAAGACATGAAATGAAACAGGAGATCTCATAATAACACATTATTTATAGAGAGTATTGTATCCTGTTTCGAGGGGCTTTGTATACTAAAGAGTTCAGTAACGTTTTCAATGCATTACTTATTTCGATAAGGGTGTGCTGGCTTCCTGTAATTCTATTTCATCAAAACAAATATTATTTTGAAATAAACGACCTGATGGCAGTAGTCTTCTTTACCTCAAAGTGGCAGTGTACAAGGTAGGCTAAATGGGCCGAGCGACTTCCAAAGGTAATGAAGCGAAGTCAAAGATGAAACAACCTTCAGATATGCCCACGTCGAGATTCGAACACGAGTGGTAGTGATCTGTGGTCCAACGCGCTACCAGTTAGACCGCGGACGTTGGTGGAAAGAACTAGCTTATTTGTTTATTTATGTTTTATAATATTTGATACGCCTTTTTAAACTTTTCTTCCACAGCAAGTTGTGTCACATTTTAAATGTGTTTTGTAAAGGATATTTAACACGCATCATCTTCTTAGACTGCTTATCGTATTCACGGCACAATTTTACTATCGACGTTTATGTATGTATGTATGCATGTAATGACAGAACAACTTATGTACTATGTTTTGTAACCATACATACATACATACATACACATATACAAACATGTACATACACATGTAGATGTAGTTACACAGAGTCATTTATCTTGCTTTGCGTCAGAGATGAGGTAATTCTTATATAAGAAAATACTATCAAGAGGCCAGTTTCATCCTCGTTGAAGATGGACGTGGCTTACATCCATCCCGTATCGTGGGCAGCTTTGACTTTCAGTCGCTCACAACAATCTGATCCACATCACCGCTTTCACCAATCACAGTCAGGATCGTTTCAGAAATAACTCTAGCAAAGCATTTGAAGCGTGGAATGAATCAATCTTAAGACCAGCAGCACATTTTAGAGCTTGACGCTGAATCAATTGCCGGCTGACTTGTATACACCTTGTAGTGGCAGCCTGGAACCACTTCACTCTCAGGTCGTTGATGTCATCAGTGCAAGTCCTGCGGCGAATGCGTAGACCATTACACGGTGCATTGCTACCATATTCCACCTAAACCTCAGCCTTACGCTTCACAAGTTTCTGTAGTTAGTCATTACTCACACCAGATGTCCAAATTTCAAAATATATATATATATATATATATATATATATATATATATATATAATATTTTATATATTTATATAGTATATATTATATATATATATATATATATATATATATATTATATATATATATATTTTTATATATATATATATATATATATTGTGTGTGTGTGTGTGTGTGTGTGTGTGTGTGTAACTCTCTGTCTTTCTCTATCTGCGCCGAGCGTGTGTGTAATTTGAGTGTGTGTGGGTGTGTGTGAGTGAGTATATATCTGTGTAGCTCTCTCTGCGTTCCCGTCTGTGTCTGTTTGTGTGTGCGCGTGTGTGTGCGTGTATGTGAACCCCAGTTAGGTATGAGAACAAGACATCGTTAACGCTATCATCAACTATATGGAGGTAGTTTCATTAGACTCCCTCTGGGATGTACCACTCCACAATCTGATCGAGTGTCTGGCCTCATCCGGTTAAATAGCCACCTGGCGGGAAGCTATAATACAATTGGGATGTGGGATATAGATATTGTAGGGAAGCGATTGTAACACCTCTGACTATAGTCCTCTCGACGATATAAGATAATCTAATCACTATAATTTAACGTACGCACAGTCGGACCTCGACGACGAAAGCTGGATGTAACATCGGGAACAATTTAGTAGAATCTAACAGCTAGAATAATGGAGTACGCTATAAATAGACCGTGTAATGGCTCCCAATACCTGTGACACGTTGTTCATTATCAGATATAAATCAGCCGAACGATGTCACACCAAATGTCACGGAGCAATAAGATCACTCAGCGAATCATGTGATACAATTCTAAAGGCGTGTCATGATATTCCAACATGTTTATACCACATTGACTCTTAACTCATCAATGACAGTGTGTATTAAATTGACGATTATTTTAATGCGCATCATTTAAACATATTTAATGGCAACAGAAATTTGTAAAAACGAATCAAGAATTTCAGCGAAAAACTTTTTCGTTGATCGAAATATTTATCTCACCTTTTCGGATCATCCGATTCCCATGATCCAGACTAATTACGTTCGGTCGCACAGTAATAGCTGCTTAATATTAGTTTGGTATCATCATATCCTAAAATAAATCGTACATTCTTCATTCAAGCAGATGACATATTCCGCGTAATGTCTGTTGTTATCTGGTTGTCAGATGTTATCTAAACAGAGATGGTAGGATGATCAAATATTTGATAAACATCTATCTGAGCGCAAAATAGAATCAAGAGATATTAAATATTGTCATATTGTGATAATATGGTGATAACACCACAATACAAACAAAGTCGAAAATTTGTGGAATTGCTTATAGGAATACTACCATTGTAGGTAATATTATTGTGTGTAATAAAGTCGTTGTTATTCTTGTTTTACCCAACGACAGCCTCGTTTTACAGATCAGTTATATTTGGTTAGATATATTAAGATGAACTAGCCAAGGTGAAGCTAGGGCTATGCTAAATACCATAATTACTCGGCCGTCAGCAACCTGGATGGAAAGTGTATTAGATCAGATATTGGGGATATACATCAGTTATTCCGCGTCGTCTGTATGGCGCAACAGAGATAAAAAAACAACAATAGTAGTCCATTGTTAGAAAATAACTTCCAGAAATAATCGCTCATTGTTGATGACTCGAACTCGGAAGATGACTAATTTTAGATTGGAAAATCAACTATATATCTTTGTTTCATTGAGTATTCTAAATAGTGTGTACCACTTACAAAATGCAATAATGTTCGTGATCTTAATATTACGATAAGAAATATGCTATACTATGATAGGATACCTGTTACATATCACGTATATATATATATATATATATATATATATATATATATATAGTAAGTATTTATTTCCAATTTCAATCTTAATAATGTAAACATTTAGCCGAAGATCTTTTCCCAATGACCCCTAATTAATGATAAGTACATTTGTCAACTCTAAAACTATGCTGTGAGTGTATTTACAAGTCTGGATCTGTGTCATTGATAAATATGGAAATATGAGGACCGGGTAACAAGGAATTATATATATAACTGGCGTATTATAGTAACGGTTGTTGCATTTTACCGATGCTGAGTATTATTATTATTATTATTATTATTATAATACCAAACTTATAAAGCGCTCTTTTCATACTTAAAGGGATAGAATAGTCCACCTTCATTCAAATTTTGAGATCTAATACAGCTGTACTCACAAATATCATAAATCATGTAAGCAATCATCCTCATATTAAATAATCCAGTTCAAAGTGCTACTTAATCGATTTTTGGTTACTGTTCTAAGCATTACATATCTAAAACATATTTGTTTTAGGGTGGACTGTCCTTATAAAGCCTGTTCAAAAGCGCTGTATATAAAACATGTATGCCATATGTAACTATATATATATATATATATATATATATATATATATATATATATATATATATATATATATACTTAGCATAATACTGTCAGACAAATACCTTATAATCCAGTTAGCCAAATATGTCTCAAGGTATAATCCCTGGTATATAATGGAAGTAATAACATGAGCTGCTCCATAGGATAAGGGCATAGCAGATTTATCAAATTTGATGCCTTATAGCCCGTCACAGGTAATATGAAAGCTGAGCTCCTATATTCAATATTACCTTACGTCCAGTGATTGAACACAATACCTTTCTTCCTGTATCATTGAGATACAGTTGATATTTGAGTAATATCCTTGGGGTGTTATAATGTTACCTAGATTATGTGTAGTAAAATTATGCAATATTAAAATGTAATATATTGCGTGTATAGTGACATATTTATGTAATGTTCACCACGTTTCAGTGTTAAGTATATTAGCTTGTTAAACATATTCCTAAATCCAAATAGCCGGTTCGTAATTAATATATATATATATATATATATATATATATATATATATATATATATATATATATATATAAAAGATAGAGAGGGGGGAGAGCGAGAGAGAGATAAGAAATATGCTAAAATATCTCTTTCCCCCATATCTCCAAAGTTCAGTTGAACAAATTCCTTAGAATGTATTAATGAAACCACAATTTGTTTAAGGTTTGTTCCTGGCAAGTGATATTTAATATCACTGAACTAATAAGCTAACAAAATATTACCATTGCGGTAACTGAACCATCCATTTGTCTAGACTAAATTCAGCTCAAATTTCCTCTCAGCTAAAACATTCCCTACGGTTGGTTTAATAGTCGTTGTATTGAGACCAACAAAGAAAAGAAACTACGATAGAATTTCAACTCTTTCCAAACTTACAATGACTTAAAATATCAGATTTGATAAACATCTGTGTTTGTCATTGGATTGCTGTGAATTCAAGTTTTGTTTCTATAGAATTATATTAGTTGATCCATAAATTAGCCCTATAAATTCATCAGCCCTATAAGTCCATATTCATCATAAATACGATTTCTTTGGATAATAATTCACCAGTTCGTTATACTAAACATAATTGGGCTATACTGGCATGTTGTTATCCTTCGTCTAGTTCTAATTTAGAATGATATGTGTTCTTTGATTTGTTTATCATATAACAGATATAAACTTGCAGTTTTATGGCAATCATTTAACTTCTTTCAACGTCTACAACTTGAACTGGAAATGTCAATAGTAAGTTGTAGCTTTAGTTTAAAGTAAAAGAAAACGTTCTCACATACAACGTTGTGGAGTTTGATGGTTAACGCCCAGAGGGGTAGATGATGATCGTCCTTATAAAGATCAAGGTAACAAGGCTATATATCTGAACTGTATAATGAACATTATGCCAACTATACCCCACAATGAGATCCGGTAACAAAAGGTGTAATATTCGGCTGATAATTTGTTTGTTTTTCTGTATGGTTTTTATAATACTTGCTTGTTTGTTTGCTTTTTGTTTGTTTGAAGCAATTTAATTGTCTTCATCCATAAACTCCATTTTTCTTTCCGGCCTTCGTAATTAATTATTTAAATCTTATTTAATACCCATATTATCGATTGGTAATATTGTTAATTGGTACCTGTTAACGAAATAGTTTATATATTTCGTAATTCAGATTAAACGTGGTTGGAGAATTTTTATGGGAATAGCAAAACAGTGATAAAATGTTTAGTTAACAATCTTGGAATCGAACGTTTTAATCATAACAATGACATATCCTAACAGCAAATTTATTAATGTTTTACTGGTTTTGCTGTAAGTGGATATTTACTGTTTCGCTGTAGAACATGAACATCTCGCATATGGTTATCCAGATTTGTATTAATATATTTTGTAATCCATCTCTTTATGGTATATCGAGACATAAACCTCAGTCATGGAGCTGAACATATATAGCTCTTTGCGATTCTGCACTTGCGTTAAGAATTCAATTCAATTAAAACTTTTATTGCACTTATTTTCGGTTAAACGTATTCTAAGGCGCAACAAAACCAGACCAGTTCCCTATGGCATATTCCTTGGACCGAAAAAGTTTGTGATCAAGGGAACAGACCGGTCGGGTGAAGAAGGATATGCTTCTGCAAAAGATGTGTCTTTAGCCTTTGTCTGAAACATGATACTATTGGGGCAGAACGAACATAGTGAGGTAGGGAATTCCATAATAAAGGACCATCGTAGCTGAGGCAGTTGTGAAAGTGTACCTTTGACTTATTTACGCTAGGCTTGTACACAAGAACATGAAGGTACAGGTGGTCAGGGCTGCTAATCCTTGTATTGAGTTGGTAGGCGTGGCGGGTCAAATGTGGACTGAAGTATGCGGGGACACCAGTGTGTAGAAATATGTAAATAATAGATGCTGATTTGAAACGTAGTGGATACATGACGGGCAGCCAATGTAGAGATCTAAGAACAGGAATAATATGGGAGAACCTAGATGAACGTTTGACTATATAGGCCAAGGAAGTTTGGACACATTGTGGTTTTTAAGATCATGACAGAATAAGGAAAGAAAGAGAGAATTGCTTTAGTCGAGCTTGCTGCTGACTAAAGCATTTGCGATGGTGACTGCTCTGGTTTTGACGATATGACGCCTGATTCTTCTAAGGTCGTGAAAACCCACAAAACAAGACCTACACACCGATGCAACGTTGCTCTGTAGGAAAACAACTGAATACAAAATAACACCTAAATTACGAGCTATGTCCGCAGACTAATAACATTACCTCATAATAACAAAAGAAGAAAAAAAAACAGCCAACTTTTCTCGCTGTGATTTGTTACTAGGCAAGATCAATTCTGTTTTATCTGGGTTTAGTTTCAGTTTATCTGTTGGCATCCAGCTTTGGACATCTGTAAGACATGTTTGGAGTGTCGCAATTGCAGTAGCAAAATTGGTTGGTGTAAATGATTTTTATAACTGGGTATCGTCTGCGTAGAAGTGGTAATTTACTGTTTTTTATGTGGAAAGTATTTGTTTAGAGAAGTTGTATAAAAGGAGAATAAAATTGGGCCCAGAACAGCTAGATCATAAGGTGCGTTACCAACTTGAACACATTGATTTCCGTCCGCCAGATAGGAAGCGAACCAGCCCAAAACCACTCCACTCAAGCCAAACCAAGATGACAGACAGTTCAAGAGAACTCTATGGTCAATAGTTTCAAAGTCAGCCGACAGGTCCAGTACGACTAGAGCTAAACAAAGTGTATATCGTTTTTAAACACAGTATAGCAGTCTCGGTTGAGTGACCTGTCTTGTACATAGACTGGTAGTGGTTGCCTAGGTTGTTGGAATCCAAGTGTTGCTTGAGTTGCGATGCAATGACTCTCTCCACCAGCTAAGATATGAAACAAAGGCCAGATACTAGACGGTAATTTAAGGTCGTCCTTGGACAATGACGTTTTTATAACCAGAGGAGTAACAACTGCTTGTTTCCAAGTACTAGGTACAAAACCCCCAGCCAAAGAACAGCTTACTAATATTGTAATGGAAGGTAGTAGATATCGGAAAATTCTTTAACCGTATGAGTGGTCCATGGGTGAAACGTGCACGATTTTGTAGGAGAGGCAAGCGACATTTAGTGGAGTTGCTATTGCGTTATGAGAGAGAAACGTTTCAACTTGGCAGGTGAGATGTCTAGCTAGATGGGTTGAAAAGACAGGTTTCTGAAACTATTATGTATTGCGTGATTTTGTTTGTGAACAAAAAGGGCTGAGCACATTTGCGACGGATTCGTCGTCTTAACCCTGGGGCATGACAATTTCTGGTTTGCGGTGCAAGATGCCGTTCAGTTCTTTCCACAACTTTTTCGAGGGAGGAGGGATTCTTTCTCCGGGTCCTCTCGACTTGTCGACGAAACTATTTGGCTTCTCCACACTGACATCCTTTTAGTTATCCATATTGTCATAGGTTTGGTTAGACATTTGGTTTGAAGTGGTGCATGTTGGTCAAGTACAAAGGATATATTACTAATATATCGAGCATAAAGGTCAGAAGCATTGTCGGAGGGTGACGAGACAAAAGCGGCGTTGAGTAAATCATACCTCATTTGATCGCGATCTATTCTGTGATATTGACGAAACTTGATCTATTTAGCTGTGTATTTTGATGGTTAACTGAAATGTAACTTACAGCCAACACCAAAAGTATCGCCGATACAACCAATATTGGAAACATTATAAATACCCGTGAAGTCCGACTGAGTGATAAGACAATCGAGAGTGTGACCGTGGATCTCAGTTGGGAGATCTATGTGTTGGATGATTCATAGTATTTCAACGGCTTGAATGATATTGTGTGTACATGCATTGTTATCAGTGTATGTCTGTTTGAGTGTGCAGTTTCTCAATAATAAATTTGTTCGTGTGTGTGCGCGTGTGCGTATGTACTTTCATAACTTAACGTTATTAGTTAATAACAGGTTTTATGTGGAATTAAAAGTAATTTATAATTAAACTAAGTGAAAGGGGTACACTTACTAATTGTAATTCATTAAAAATTATGCCACTAAACACGGGCTCTCTAGAATTCTATGATTTTAACTAAGTAAAAACGTTACAATATATCATATTAAATGAGTTATGATTTTCTCCTATTTTTTTAGCTGTAGACTGTGAGAGACACAGCCATTTTGAAATGAGACAAATAAAAAAATAAAAACTCTATCGATAATACGAGCTTAGTTCTTTGGGCAAAAATAAGAGTTTAATACTTAATACGTGCTCTATATTATTTTAGATGCTTTAACATTGGATCTAGTGCAAACGTAATGAGGTTGAATACTATATGTAGGTCTAGATATTACCATCTCCAGATCAATGAACACAGTAGTGTTGACACGGATTGACTCAGCATGTCAACAGTGCAACTCACAAAGCAGGCCACACACTAGATTTGGTCATGTATAGAGAATCGAGCCCCATCATACTAGGGACTCCTTCTGTATTTGACCCTTGCAAAGGTAAACCCTTAGGCAATAATCTGGATGTACAGTTCATTATTAATATGGTTAAGCATGATTGGATACAAAGAAAGATCAGATACAGAAAATATAGTGGCATAAATATTAATGAATTTATCGAACATCTATAGTCATCTCAGCACCTGAATAATTGTGAGTGATCAGTTGACGAGCTTGTAGAAGCCTATAACAAAGATCTCTAGAGTATCATAAAGCACCATGCTTCTTCTTGTTCAAAATGCATCACGTTGAGACCAAAACCTGCTTGGTACTCCGATGAACTCAGATTTGCTGAGAAAATTCGGAGGAAAGCAGAGAAAATATGGCAAGGAACTTCCTTAATGGTTCACTTTGAAATATACAGGGATCTCACTAGAAACAATTAATACACTACTCTTCGAGGAGAAGAAGCGTTTCTATTCCATAAAGAGATAGAAATGTGGAAAAGATAAAAATAAACTCTTCAAATTAACTAAGAACTTGATGGGAAGTAACTCAAATGTAAATCTTCCACATTGTACCTCTGCTGAACTCCTGGCGGACAAGTCCAGCAATTATCTCATGAGAAAAGCAACAATCATCCGGAATAAGATCATTTCGGATACCCCAAATACTACCGGCGATATTTCCATGGATGCAGATATTATGTTTAGTGGAAATATGCTCCAGATGTTTCGACCGACTTCTGTGTTTGAGGTCAAGGAGATAATAGTCAAGTCTCCGAACAAGTCATGTGACTTGGATAAACTGCCCACTTGGCTTTTGAAGAAATGTGTGGATCAACTTCTACCGCTGATAACAGCCATTGTCAATAGGTCAATGGATGAATCAGTGATGCGGTTGTGTTTGAAACGAGCCACCATAACCCCGCTGCTTAAGAAACCTGGGTTGGATAAGTAAGATATGAAGAATTATCGTCCTATTTCAAAATTTTCTTTCATCCCTAAACTTGTTGAAAAGTTAGTAGCAAGGCGTAGAGAAGCCCACTTAGAAGAGCACAATGATATTAATGACATTATCAGTCTGCTTATCTTGGAGGTCATTCAAAAGAAACTGCTCTCTTAAAAGTGTGCAGTAACATTGCTGAGGCTCTTGATGAAAGATCCATGACTGCATAAATTATGCTTGTTGATTTATCCGCAGCTTTCGACGTAATCGATCACCCAATTCTACTGAAGCGTTTAGAATTTTCCTTTGGAATCAAGGAAAAAGCTTTAACTTGTCGCACCTCGCCGACAGAACTCAGTGTGTTTCAGTGGACGATAAAACATCGCCAGATGTAGGTCTACGTTTTGGTGTACCACAGGGGTCCGTTTTAAGACCAAGGAATTACTGTATTTATACCAAACTAGTAGGTAAAATTATTAAACGGTATAATATTAAATATCATTGTTATGCTGATGATAAACAAGTGTACATGACTTTGAGGCCATGTGATAAATGGGATGATATTTCATCTTCAATTGAAGGTTGTATTACAAACACAAGTACTTGGATGAACAGCAATATGCTGAAATTGAATAAGGACAAGATATAATTAATTGTTTTCGCATCCAAGTAACATGTAAGGAAAACTGAGAATCTTCGCATTAGGGTAGAATCTAGTTATATAAATTCTTCCATGTCTGTAAGAAATCTAAGGGCTTATATTAGATAATACCCTAGGAATGGAGAAACAGGTGAATTATATGTAATTCCTGTTATTATCAAATAAGAAATACAGGACTTATTCGTAAATACATAAATGATGAGACATGCAAGACTTTAGCTCTTGTTATTTCTCGACTGGACTATGGCAATGCATTGTTATATAATATCCCTCTCTCTATGGCAAACCCGGTATAGCGCGTGCATACCTGCTGCACGTCTGGTTGACACGCACCTGCAAAAGAGAACATATAACACCAGTTTTGTTCCAGCTGCACTGGCTTCCTGTACGTTTGAGATCATAGTACAAGATCCTGTTTCTTACATTCAAAGTACTGAACGGAACAGCACCACTGTATTTAAGTGGCCTGATGGAAAATATATACCAGTGGGAATGCTCCGATCTGAGTCCTATTCAGGTTTGAGGGTACCAATAAGCCATACAGCAATGTACAGAGAGAGATCCTTCCGAGCATCACCTCTCATGGAACGAGTTGCCAAACCATATTAAACTCGTAGTAAGTAAAGACATTTTTTGTAAGGTTGTTAAAACCCATTTATTTAAATTGGCCTATTTATTATATTAAACCAGTTTATTATGTATGAAATGTATTTGATCTATATGAGTTCAGAATATGTTTTAGTTGTGTTTTAAATGTTGAATACTGCGCTATATAAAATACTATTATTACTATTATTCTTATTATAATTGTTATCATTATCATTATAGTAGTTATATTACTCAAGCACTCTAGAGCTTTGAACTACTAAACTACTTTACTCAATCGACTGATCTAGACCTCAACAATCAAGTTACAGTGTGTACAGAATTTAATCAGACCATCACTTTACAGCAAGATTACATCAAGTACTGAAGGTACTGAAGCACTAGTTGTTTGTTAATGATCGTATGGAGTTTAAAATGATGATGCACACATATGGAACCTAATATGTTTGTTTGTTTTGTTGTTCGGGGAGAATCCCCAGGCTCTCGCTTATTCAGCACATCATTTATGTTGGAGTCGTTAAAAATCCTCCTCCCACACCACTCACAATTAATGTGATAAGTACTTGCTCTCCGGAGGTTAACGTCTTCATAATAGCTGTAAATGTTGTTCTATAAAAGTAAATATCTGCACTTTATCGCCCGGACGGCTTCCAAAGGTAATGGGCGAAGCTAAAGGTGAAACACCCTTATGCCAAAGGCGGGCTGGGGTTTGAAACTGAAGGTACATAACAATGGCCAACCGCTCTACCATCAGACTCTGGACAGGTAAGTATGAATTATATTGCCTTCTATGATTTGTGGTCGATCTAGTCTTCAGAATGGGCAATTAATTGGTTAAATAGGTGTTTCATCATACACTTCCTTCCATTACATTTGGAGGTCGCTCGGCCCATTTAACCTACCTTGTGCCCAGCATTGGCCTGTAAAACAGCAATATTGTTTACAATGTTTGGCCTACTAGTCCAATATCATTATCTTATTATTATAAGTAGTCTTCTGCTGTGCGCCTTGTTGTCCAAATGAAGAGTCTAAGGAAATGAGTGGAACTAATATACTTCATGTCTATTTGACCATCGACACAAATGGAATGTCCATTTAGGTGGACTTACTGTTAGAAGCAGAAATGTCCAATGTGCTATTTTTGGCACTTTTATCAAATAAGATCTTGATCAAAATTGAAAGCTGGTAACCAACGAGTAGCATCGAAAAATACCATACACTTATAAATAAGATAGTGGCATATTAATAATCACAATTATTTACGAGTTGATAATCCTGTACAACATATGGCAGAAGTACATTGCCGAAATAACATACTCATGGGTATATATATATATGTATGTGTGTGTGTGTATGTATGCGTTTGTGTGAAGGCATGTAGGTGTATGGCTGAGAGCGGGTGTGCATGGGTGCGTGTTTTGTGAGTGATATTTCATATTAAGATGGGGAAAATAAACCAGCTAAGTATAAGATCATGAAGTCATTAGCCTATCACCAACTGCATAGTTGTGATACCACTAGAAGCCCCCGGGGGGCGAGGGGGGGGGGTGGCTGGGAGCTATAGTCGTGGTATATTTATTGAGACACCTGGTGGTAAGCCAATGTTGATATATCCTGGAGTACAGACCATGTGATCAAAATAACATAACATCTGGTATTATAGTGTTCTGGACAATATGTGCCAATCTTGATAGTGAACTGATTATTGAAACAAATATATACAGGGCTAGTGGTCTACCAAAGTACCTTAAAATACCAACATACAACCTTAATGTTTCATACAAATCAGCTTCACCGAACTCAAAGATAACAATTCGTTGATTAGAATCCGTTTTATAACATTACTATTCTGGACATAATTGAAGGTGAAGAATATAGAATAAAGGATGCGTTTTAATGCTGACAATTTTACACCACATACTAATTATGCTAATGGAATAACGATTTAATCGCTGGGGTAAATGAAGTATGCTATTAATTCTTAAAACGAAAACAGTTATTTGATTATTATTATTATTATTATTA
Source organism: Paralvinella palmiformis (assembly GCA_025642065.1). Taxonomy (NCBI): domain Eukaryota; kingdom Metazoa; phylum Annelida; class Polychaeta; order Terebellida; family Alvinellidae; genus Paralvinella; species Paralvinella palmiformis. The sequence continues at coordinate 22,264 of JAODUP010000630.1, read as the reverse complement.
TTATCATCTATACGCAATATTAGTTTCATGACCTTGCCCCTTAAAGAGCTAATATGGAGTGTATACGTGCTAAGATAAAGTAAAATAATCGTTTAGCGCAGCATAAGATATATCTGACGATGATATGTCTTCTGATCTGATGAAAAATACAAGCTAAATATTAAATAGTATCCAAAGGGAAAAGAATAAACAACTTTAGAAGTATACTATACATGTCTTTTAACATATAATCAAAACTAATTGCCAGCCCATTTCGTAACAATCTGACCAGTAACAACGCCCCCGCTAGGTGCAGTAAGGAAACATAAGAATGGATTGAATGAATACTAGCATATGTTTCAATAATAACTTGTATAATAAGTTTGTTTAACCTGACAATAATCCCTTTTCCAGATTAATCTTACCATGTTAGACACGACATGATAAATAATTGATAAGAATTTAGCGGCTTACTAAGTAGCATCTTCACTTGGCCTTTGTTAACCTATACAGAGAACCATTCATCACATATTATTAGAATTTCTGTATTATATATATATATATATATATATATATATATATATATATATATATATATATATAAAATAAATAGAGAGAGAGAGAGAGTTACATAGCCGATGGGTATCATTATTCTCTGCTTTTTGGTTCAATAATAAGCTTGATCTGTAACACATAGTCCCAATATCATTGTAGTCACTCGTCTCATATATTGCTCGGAGCAACTGTTCAATGTAACCTTTGGTATATCATGTAGTTTTGTACTAATGGCTTTAGGCCATATCATTTGATACACCAAACCAAAGTTTTTGTCCGGTCAGAACTTCAGCCTTAAGGTTGTGATTCAGCAAACACCTACTCCCATTTGTTTGTGTACGTGGTTTACTTGGTATACGTTTGTAGGCGTTTGAAGCAAGTTTCTGATCGTGTTAAGCAGATGCCATGTATTGTTTAACAAGGCGTATAGGAGAAATGCTTTCATGTCGTACACTGTTTTAGAAATATTGGTTTTGAAAGAACTGATTTATATAGTCAATATTAATCAATTACGTTCGTTGTTTGTTCTTGAAGTAAATGTGAACATATTACATCAAAGGACAATCCATGCCGTCCATCCTTTTTATATGGAAGAGTATATTATATCTGGTATACAGAAACCATAATCCTGGAATAGTTCCATACAACATTTGGCGATTCAGGAATATTTATAGACATACAATATACCATGGCTGTCAATCTTCTATATCATATATCCTATTTGATTGCGATAAGTCTACTACATTGATAATAATTTGGTATCTGGAGATTAAATTCCTTCACTACCTTACCGTTAGATTACAGGTATATTGGTTTTCTGGGATCCGTATATTGCTATTAGAATAAGTTCTTTGTTGCTTTAATTAGTTTCTACATAACCCAGGGCACAACATCATTTTGATATTCTGCCGATATATATATATATATATATATATATATATATATATTTATATATATATATATTTATATATATCTCAGAAGATATGACTTGAGGTGAGCTTTTATTAACTGTGTCGCGTTTTACCAGGATAGTACAGAAGACAATGACCGTTTAAAATTAAGAATCTTAAAACGTTAGATTTTTCTCGATACCAATATGTTGCCGTCTTTAATAACAGTTTGGACAAAGTCTGATATTTTGTTGAATAAAATAATATTCGGAAAACATTGATCGTGGGTAACTTAATATAAGTTCAGCAGAACAAAAATATACTACACAAAATGACCCACCTAAATTTGAAACATACTTCATTACACTGCAATTATTATCTGTATATAACAATCACGTCATTTGAAAAAATAAATTTTTCTGTGTTCAAATATATAAATAAATAAACAGCATTATTACAGGTCATATAATTCTTGATTTAAAAAGAACTTATTTGAAGAGCCATATACTGGGAAACCGTAATGTTGAATGAAAACATCGTCTAATTCACTTATTAATCAAATATGTGCTCCCTGTTGGAAAATGATTTAATAACTTGTATATAGAAAAATGAGGGATTACTGACCTATCATATTTAACACCTTGTGACCTTATACATAACATGTAAGCTAATTCTACATATTCTATATTAACTGACGACACCCATGTATGATATATATGTATGAATATATATATATATATATATATATATATATATATATATATATATATATAACACATTACAAAATTTTATAACATTTGATGAATGGTTCTCTATATAGGTTAACAAAAGGCCAACTGAAACACCTATTTTTCTAAGCAACATATTCTCGCATCTTTTTGTTAGGGGTTTTGATGTCGGCGAAAATACATATACCTTTATAGAACATAATAAATAAATACGGACACTTCCATAAATATATATATATGCACGCTAAAAACATTATACTACCCCCCCTCTCTATCTCTTTCCCACTCCCTCCGTCCCGAATCTGTGTCTGTTTTTCCAGCTCTGCGGTTGATATTAAAATAAACCTAACAATTAAAACAAATATTGCACAAAAGTTTAACTGATGAAGTTAAATAGATTTATTGATAAAACACTTTATATTAGCGTTGCACTAAAGTGCCACACAAGTCTTACTTTATGGGATGATTTGCAATAAATGTTACAAACAGCAATTTGTTTAAAATTTCATTCTGCTCTTGCATCTTACCTTTTTCTTTCCAAGCGTAAACGCGATTCTTCACATCAACACACCAATAAATTGACAAATTATCGTCATTGTTTTAACTGCATCATTCTTTAGTCTAGATTTTGCTCCAATTCCCTTTAAAATGATCGCATATACTACGGTTGGTTGAATATTCGTTGAAATCATATTAACGAACAAGACAAGTTCCGATCGAATCTCATTTCTTTCCAGACACATTATAAGTAACACGTCAAGTGTGTAACTACAATGGAATCGAAAGGTGAAGCATTAAGGGATTTCTTAAGTTTAGAAAGATCATATTTCGTGAATATATTCCTTAATTCCTGGAAATTCAAGCTGTTGTTCTGATTAATTACATCGGTTGATCAATATAGTAGACGTATATATTTTGCTTTATCTTTCGTAATTCACATTAACCATGATATATACATAAATACGCATGTATATTGCAGGATAATTTAAAAGTTCAATATACCAAATGTATGATATATATACTGTTATAGTTCCTCTAGATCTAATGTAGAATGAGTTGTCCATCTGAATGTTAACTTTATAACCCGTAACACATAAAAGATGCTACGTTATATTAATAATTTATCTTCTTGTGAAATCTGCAAACTGAACTTGAAATAGAAGTTTTGAATTGCCGTTTCAATTCAATTTTATGAAAACCTTCTCATATGAAGCGTCTTGGGAATATGATTTTTAACGCGGTAACAACTATTAATAATCATCCTGGTAAAACCATGGTAACGTGGCTAGTTGTATTATCTATATAAGAATTAATGCAAAGTGTATACCTGCATGAGATCGGATAGCACATTTGTGCAACATGTAGCTAATGATTTGTTTGTTTTTCTGATTTATTCGTTAATTTGTTTGTTTGTCTAAAGGAATTTAATTGTCGCTGTATAGTTCGTTTTCTTTCCAACCTTCCTCGCTAATGATTTAAATCCATTCTAAAAAGTATATTACAGCTTTCATTGTTATATAATAATCAAAGAGATTATATATTTCACGGTTCAGGTAAATATGATAGATGTATCTTTATGATAATAGCATAAGAATGACATCATTTTCAGGTGGAGAATCATGGAATCCGGAAAATCCGAACATTATAACCTTTAACGATGACATATCGTGACTGTCAGTTAATTAATTTCCAAATTTTGTAGTACAATTAATCAGAAATGTCCTCTTTCAATGCAGAAAAGAATTACTTTTTTATATAGAGTTTTATATTTTGTTTTGCAATCCATCCCTTTCTGGTGTGCATTTCGAGACATAAACCCAACTCGTTGAATTGGTATTATATTACTCTTCGCAATGATGGACTTCAATTAAGAACATAATTCAAGAAATAACATCGACAATGCTTTAAACATGTACGTACGTCCTTAAGCTGTTATTGCTACTTAGCCGTTTGAGTGTGTACGTATGTGTATTGTGACAAACAATAATGAATATTGCGTGTATGTCTGTCTTTGTGTGTGTATGTGCGCGTGTTTCTGTATGTGTGCGACCGTATGTGTTCGTGGATATCCAGACTTGCTTAGTTCGCATATAATTGAAAGTAATTCGTAATTCTGCTAATTAAACTTGATACAACTTATAACTGTAATTTAGTAATTTCCTTTTTAGGCTGGATTACACACCCGGCGACTATCTTGACAAACTCCGTTTAGCAATTCTATAATATTAATATTTAATATAACATACCTTACATCGTTCCTCATTAAGCCGTTTAGCTTTGGGCTAAGGGATGAGAAAGTGTATTTATTTTGGTATCCACAGAAGTGGTGTAATTTTGGCATTTTATGATAATTTCTTAAAATGTATATATTATTTTGTCATTAAAACTCAAAGTACTTTGTTTATATGTACATAGGTAGAAGAAGATTATATCAATAAGACAAATCAATAAGAACCATCAAGGCGATACTGATGAGATGTGCTGAATTTATTTTCAGGCAAGAGCAAACATTAATTACAACTGCCAGAAATAATTACTTGCTAGATATTATCTACACTAATAATAGGTTAATGATATTCCTTAAATTAATAGATTATATTCAGTAATAGTTCTCCCCGAGGTCAATAATGTTAGTAATAAGAGTTTAATATTTTCGCACTCACCGTTGTTGTCATGTGCCTTAAATATAATGAACTAAACCAGAATTTTACTGCAATATTCTATACCAGTTTGTTCTGGGACTAAATGCAATGAGAAAAGTCAGTAACAATAATACTAATTATAGCCGAAATGGCAGTTTTTTACGTGTCTGGCAACCTCAAATGAGGGAGACGCATTTGGTCTGTAATTTATGGCTTCCACATACGGAGATTAATTCTAAATAAATTTAGAATTTAGAATATATGGCATGTTCGGTGGAGAAAACCTTGCCAGTTGCTTGGCTGGATGAACCCCCCCCCCTACTATAGTGCCACGGCCGAGGCGCTAACCTGCGACCTCCCGCACAGAATGACCATAGCCATAGGTGTATAGTCTCACGCTCTACCTATGAGGCCAACGTGGCGAGTCAGTTCAGAGTAAGCGGATAGTCCTTCGGCTAAAAGATCAGTTTTACACTTAATACGAGTAGATTATTATTGAAATTATTTTAAATTATTTCAAACATACACGCAATGCAACGTGTTGTGTTCCATAGTACATATGTGATTATTCTGTTTCTATGATATGTTTCAATTATAGACAATCGGCTCATATGAAAAGGGAGTAGTCATTGGAAAAGTAGTCAATTGGTACAGTACCAACGCTAAAATATAGCCAACTGACATCCTTATGACTAAACTAGTAACCATTAATTACAAGTCTATTTTACTATAAATTTAGAACAGCGAACTTCACTTTCAGAAATTAAAGGAACAATAACAAACAATAAAGTAAAACACAAAAAGAAACCATGTATAAATTATATAATGGCTTAAATATCTCAATAATTATCTATTTGTTTATAGGTGAAGATATTCTTCTAAATACCCCTATATCATTAACGTGAATTGCCACATTCGACTATCATGGCCGAAATTAGTGACAGTAATTTACAAATTAAAATGCGTGTTAGGAGATGTCGCTGTCATTCTTAATTTACACGTTTCTGTAGACTGACAAGGATATTATATGGACATATTTGTTGTTTAATAATAGCTGATTTTTGAAGCGGCTTAGGGAATTGAGCAGGTAGTAGCTCTCGAAAGAAACGATTCCCGTTTTTAAACAAATTCTAAAGAAGTGTAATTCTTAAAACAACCGAGAATCAATCATCAAAAATAATATCATTGCAACTTGCTTTTATTCGGGGATATTGATGAAGACATAATACAGTATAGTTGTGAGCCATTTACGCGATGCCACATTTGATGGCGTCATATGAATTTGTAGATTGTGGATATCATTTTGATATCCTCCAATAATTCCATTAATGCGATGAGTATTTTGTAACTGGAGGTTAAATTCTTCCACGACTAGACTGACGTGTAATATGTATATCGCCTTCTATTATCCGTAGTCATTCTAGTGGCCAAACTGGAGAGTTAATCATATTAACTTATGTGGCCGCAAAACTTGGGACATATGGTTAAGTGCCTACTACAGCCACATCACTGTAGTTATTAGCATAATAAATAGTTTAAAATTATATGATGGTTTAGTTATTTAATTGTTGGTTTGAAAAATATTTGAATTACAAGTGGGAAGCCATGATATTATAAATCATATGAAGATTTATGTTATGTGTGTCGCCTCGTTATCTACATGTAGCGGGTAAAGAAATGATTAGAAAATATTATAAGTTACGTGTATGTTACTGGTCAACATACATGGAAATTCCATTTGGTTAACCACTCACTTACTAGCAAAATGGCCAACACTTTATATTTAGCACTTTTATCTAATACGATCTAGATAAAGATTAAAAGCTGGGAAGCAATTATAAATCTTGACAAATGAAATGATTAATTCAAGAAAGCTGAGTGTTTTATCTAGATTATCTACACGTCTTGCTAAATGGGATTTTAGTAATCAGAAAAAACAAATGCCATTAAAACTTACTGATTTGTTACCGCCGAAATAGTTGCCGAAGAGAAATGGCTTTTACGAAAGGTCAGAAAACCAACAATTTTATGTGGCTGTAAACCTTTATCGATGAAACTCTAATGGGTTTGTGGATTCAACTTGAAGTAAATATTACAGGCGCGTAGACGACGTGTCTGCAAACAGAAGAGGCAATGATAATATTACACTCTACTATTAGATAGGAATAAATGGCTAAACAGTTTCAACTGTTAGAAGATCAATAGCTAGTCATCATAATCGCTTCTTCCGCCAAAGAATCAGTAATAATTATTTATGTCTGGCTTGTTTTTCCATCAGGCCAACAGACAAGCAAAGACAAGCAACAAGCTGTAATCTCCAAAATCAACACGAAACATAGAGAACAAGGTTACACATTTAACTGTCTATGTCCGCCGTCCAAATGTGCTGATTAGGGCGATAGCATAACATAATATAATGTAATATAGTACAATATATTATACAATATATGTAATTCATCAATGACGTGGTTAATTTGAGTATGCAACAAATATCTTTTCAGATCTATTAAAGCTATATTGACAGTTCTGGTAGCTTGTACCAAGTTTCAGTTGCTAGGTAAATAAATGTCTTTGATAAAACGCTGTTTTTCCCTATGACATGTGTGGCTGATGAAGGGGTCTTGTTTCATGCGAATGAATACGTCTATTTACAGTGAACATGGTCATTAGGGGATCTGGTAAAAAGACATTAATGAATGAATACATTATTTTTGAAAGTTGAAATATACATTTGTCCTGTAGCTTGAGAATTTGTAGCTTCTTAAATAAGGATTCGGTATATGCATTATAGTTTGATTTGGAGACTGTCCTGATTGCCCTTTTCTGTAACATTTCTAATCTCCGTAAGTACGTTGAGTGACTACAACCCTACAATAGCGAGCCATATGTTAAATAGGGATATATCAAGCTGTGGTATACTGTTCCCATATTGTGTGTACTTAACATATGCTTAATTTTATTGAGGGCATATAGTCCGTCATATATTTTTGATCTACAACTATCTATATGCTCATACCAATTTAGGTTTCATCTATTAGTAGTCCCAGAAATGTGACACATTTAACTCGATTAATGTTTGTATTATCTCATTTTAATACGTGTTTGTCTGACTTAACATTCTTAATTTTTGAGAAGAGTATATGGTGTGTTTTACTTATATTTAAAGAAAATGTATTCACCTTACATCAATCAGCTAATAATGCAATGTCTTGATTAATGAGTTTGTATAATTCCGTAATATGTTTACCAGATAAATAAGCAGTTGTATCACCTCAAAATAGTATACATGTGGTGCACCGGAGGGATCCCGGTAGATCATTTGAGTATATAATGAAGAGGTGTGGTCCCAATATGGATTATTTTCTCTCTGTTACATAGCTCCTCAACCACTCCAAGGCGTTTATTGTGGAGTGAGCTTTACGGAAGCCATATTGGTTCTTGTTCATTAACGAGTTAATTATCGTATAAGTGTACAAACGATTATGGACTATCTTTTCATATATTTTGGATATGCTAGGTAAAATCGAAATTGGGCTATAATTTGTAAAACTTTGTTTATCCGTTGATGTATTTTTTGGTAGTACTTTTGCAATTTTATGTTTAGACAGAAAACACCGGTTTCCATCGATTTATTAACAGTTATGCTAAGTGGTAATGACCTGGCAAATGCTATCTGTTTTAGTAATAACGTATTCCCATTGTCATGTCCACAATTCGTTTTGGGTTTTAGAGAATGTATTGTGTTTATTATTTATTTACTATCAGTAACACGAAAATATAGAGATGTTGCTTTCTTACATGTGGGCATGTAGGTTTGATAATTTGTGCTGGACGGTGATATATTAGAAGAAGCAAATTATTTCTGTATATATTTAATATGTTCCCTTGATATGTTTCTTTACCCAATTGCTTTTTATAAAGTTTCTGTACGTATATAATGAATACAGGATTCCGGGGTTATCCATGGTTCTCGTATTATATGTTTGGCAGATATCTTGTTATATGCAAAATATTCTATTAAATCATTTATATTATATATATTTATGTTGTAACACACTTCAGCATCACTTGAGTTTAGACCAGAGCAATCTGTGTTTGATAAGGTCTCACAAATTTGCATCTTCGTTTCGTTGACATAGCGTCTACGGGCCTATGTTATTCACTTTTAATGAATCCACAAACCCATTAAATGTTCACAGAAAAAGGTTCACAACCTCATAACACTGTTGGTTGTCTGACCTTCGTTAAAGGCTTTTCTCTTCGGCAACAATTTCGGCGGTAACAAATCAGCATATTTTAATGGCATTTGTTTTTCTTGTTACTAAAATCCCATTTAGGAAGACATGTAGATAATGTAGATACAATACACATGTTTCTTGAATTAATCATTTCAATTGTTAATATATCTAATTGCTTCCCAGCTTTTAATCTCTATCAATATCTTACTAGATAAAAGTGCTAAAAATAAAGTGCCATTTTGCTAGTAAGTGAGAAGTTAACAAAATGGAATGTCCATGTATGTTGACCAGTCACATACACGTAACTTATGGTATTTTCTACTCGTTTCTTTACCCGCTTCATGTAGATAATGAGGCGACATACACAACATAAATCTTCATTCTTCAAACCAACAATTAAATAACTAAACCATCATATAATATTAAGCTCTTTGTTACGATCACCCCATTAGGACAATAAATACAGTGCTGTAGTTGTCGTGTGGGCATATTCTATATATCCCAGGTATAAATCTAATTAACTGGCTATTATGAAGACTAAAATGACTACGGACTGTAGAAGAATTACACGTCAGTCTAGTCTTGCAAAAATGTAATCTGCAGATAAGAAATACTGATCACGTTAATGAGCTTACTGGTGAATAGCAAAATTACACCCATAACAAACAAACAAACAGAGAGCCAACCTTCAAACATGGTATCGTGTAAATGGTTCACATCTATGGAGGATTAGGTTTCCAGAAAGATCCCAGAATAACAGGAAGCTGCAATGTAATATATTTAGATGATTGGTTCCAGCTGAGTTAATGTTACAATTTAGACTTGTTTAGAATTTGCTTAAAATTATTTCTTTGGGGAGTTAATATCTGCTAAATTCTCTATGCCACTTCTAAAAATTAACACTACTCAAATACCAAATAAGTCCATGCAACATCCTTGTCAGTCTACATAAACATGTACATTCAGTATGACAGTGACCTCTCCTTACTGTTATGATAATGCATATATGAATGTGACTAAATTGTTAACATATTAGTCGAATATGACAATTCATGTTAATGATATATCATTACTTCGAAGAATACTAGTTCTCAAAAATAATTAGGTTGTTCTCCATGAGTTAATATCTCAATAATGTTTATCTGATCGATTTCATGGAGAGCTATGGATTAAAGAGCAGTAAATCGGGATTTAAGAAACTACTAGCAGAGTGCACAAATTGCATTAATCTAAATGGTGCAGCCAGATTACCATTTCAAACATTTTATCTAAGGGTTCATTATAAAAAGTTGTTGCCTGAATCCTTTTAAAGAAAAGCAAATGGCGTATCAAAGGTTATACTGGAACATTTGCCCTTAGCTGTCTATGTAATGAGTTGTTACAATCATGCTAGGAAAATGTTTCATAAATCAAAGGTCCAAATGCCAGATAGACATTGATCAAATAACACGCATTTGTATTTAGCATAAACAAAACAAAATTGCAACAAATTCGTTATTAAAGGAAATAATCAGAACTAATATTTAAAATATAATTCACTGCAAGTACGAAGCCTATTTTGCAATTCCTTAAACTAGAGTCTGTGCTCTTGCTTAATATAATTACAGACTAACACAAATAAGAAGTACCGTATTTATCCAATTTAGAAAGATTCGTTAGGCAAGTGTTTGCTGATGCAAACACAATATTAAATTTATAGCGCAAAATCTTAAACTAATTACAAAGTAAGCTAAGTATTGAATAATAATTCAAAAAATTAGTTATGAAGTTATTCATTTATTCCATAAATCAAAGTGTATATCCAGTCTTGCTACTGATCTCTTCCGAGACATACGTACCGAGTGACTGCTCTGCAAGTGAGATGATTTTTTAATAAATAAAACACTTCGTTGAAACATAATCTTCACATCACTACTACATGACAGAAAGAGCTGGATTACGTGTGTTCTTGTACTAATTTAAAAGCAATTTGAACATTACATTACTCGTATAAAGGGTTAAACTGATATTTTACCCGCATGACAAAGACAGTACTGTCAATGGAGTTTTCTCATTTAATTTATTCTCACAGCTAACTAGTGTAGAATAGCGCCTACGGGTGTAAAATTCAAATTAGCATAATTGTATTTAAAGCACACGACAACAACAATCAATGACGCTGCCAAACATAAAATACGTAATAATAACTTTATTGACGTCAGAGATAATGGTTACTGAATAACATCTAATAATTCACAGAAGACGAATGACCTATTATTAGCTTTGAAAATGTTCAATAAATAATAATTTCTGGCTGTTGGAATTAATTTCTTTTCTTGCTTGAAAAACGCCGAGGCAATGTATTCAATGACCCTTGATGATCCTTGTGGATTTGTCTGTGTTGAAGATAACATATTAAAATCATCCTCTTTTAACGTACTCAACCATTTTAATTGTGACGTAATTACTATTAAAATTGTAGCAGTAGCAGTAGCGAAACCATCCTGATCAAATAACTACATAAAGTACACTGTATAGCTTAGTTGGAACATATTTACAGATATACAAATGTATGCACACTTTAAAAACAAGAGCTTGTCCACTTCCATCTAGCAGATAAATAATTTTTAAATTACACATTTTATTGTTTGGAACTGGGGATAGAAAATAAGCTTATGTAAGTTTCATTAAATTTCATTTTAGTCGTAAAATAGTACCAACAAACCTAGTGGAAATATTTTTAGAAATTAATGCAATCCATCTTATTCATGGGTGGTACTTAACGTGACATCTAATTTATAAACCAAAATTGGAGGTGAAATGGTCAATATTGTCATAATCCTATTGATGAGTCATTACATATTTCAGTTATCAGTTTTGTTATAAATAAATTTTAAATATAAAACAATTATAGGCTACTTAGTTATCCTATAAAGGTGTTGGACAAATGACTTTTATTATAAAGGTAGCATTGCCGCATCCCAACATAACATAGCGTCGAAGTACATTTCACCCTTATTCTATTAACACCTATACATTTATTTATGCAGGCCGTAATATAGAAAACATAATAATAACACTGACATAAAACTATTTCACGTTGTAAACGAGACCAAATTCCGCAGCAAAACAAACAATTGCTATGCCTATCACGCGGTTATGTTTGGCTGTTGTGACGTCACATCACACAGCTGCATCAACCGATCTATGTTCGTCCACTGGCGTCACATACACCACAAGAGTGCTATTTCGCACTGGGATCACCCGTTAATTAATCGCGTGTATAAAATTATAAATTTAGAAGGGAAGAAAACCAAAGGGCCCGAAGACCTTTAATATAATTCGGTGATTATTTTTTCTACGAAGTGTCGTCTTAACGGTATATTAGAAAACGATTTTACGTTTCATTAATATGATAATAATTTATATTTGTTTCTCATGCGAGTCTAATCCTATCATTACCAGAATAAAGACACCTTCCCTTCTCACAAGTCACAGCCATATCTAATGATATATTAACCCAAGATATCATGTAATTCACAGTTGAGATACAATATAAAAGGAGAATCCTTTTGAGAATGATATAACAGTGATATCGGATTTAGCTGACAATCCGGGAATCTAAAAAAATACGAATATGTTTACTTTTAAAGAATACCTATTGTTAGTATCCGTTTAATTAATTTCCCAAATATTTTCATAAGTAAGCGATTATATGAACGTCTCATTTATGTTTATCTGTATTTTGTTTAATGTCCTTTCTGATATGCACTTGGAGACATACATGTGAGTCATGGAACACGCATACTATTACTGGTTGCGATTCTGCATTTCGGTTAAGAACATAAATCATGATAGAACAGCACATATACATTACCAATGGACTTGCATCCATACAATATTCTTCGGACGTGTCTGTGTGAGTGCGTACTTGTTGTGTATAGTGTCTCAATAATAATGATGATTGTGTGTTTCTGTGTTTGTGTATCCGTGGATATCTGAATGTACTTAGTTAATTACAAGTTTTATATCCACTTCACTACTCAGCTAATTATAACAGGATACCATTTCTAATTGTAATTTAATAATTTGCTTACTAGGCTAGACTAACTACGTCAACATTATCCAACTACATATATGGATTATGTATATTCGTATGATTTCTACCATATTATACTTCATAACAAATACGCTATGTTTCTCTCACTAAATACAATTTTGTTGTTGTGGTTTATGAGATGCGAAGAAAAAACATGTATTATCAGGCTTACAAAACCTGTATTATCTAAATATTGTATAATTGATTTGAAATTATATATTAATAATTTTTCTATTGATTGTGTTCATCACTTTTGAAGAGCTTTCAAGTTTGAAAAGATTTACTAATACTACTACTACTACTAATACTAATACTAATACTTGTAGTAGTATTAAATATAACAGCAATACCATAGTTAATTGTTGGGAATGTACTTGTTGGCTTCACAGGTCATCTTGCCATCCTGCAGAAAATCCATTAACTTGACAGGTATTTTGGTATCCGGATGTTTTACGATATATTTCAGCACTTGGTTGGCTAAATTAGCCGGTGGTTTCCAAAGGTAAAGGGGGAGGTATAAGATGAAACACCTTTATAACAAAACAGGGCAGGGGTTTGAACGTGGCATTATAGATCTGTGACCAAGTACACTCCAAGTTAGACCAACGATTAGCCTCAAATTTGTTCAGGACTGACAGGTAAGTATCCCGTATCTCGCCTTTTCTGATTTGTAGTCAGTCAAGTCTATACTTTATTAATTAGATCTCTGTGGTGGCCACACCCAAATTGAAGCACACGACAAAGTGTAGACTAACAACGAAACAGCTACATTATCCTAACAATTCGCCTAATGGAGAACCCATGAAAAATAACTTATATGATTCTTTAGTTATTGGTTCGGTGTTTTGTATGTTATTTAACCGACTAGTAGGCTATCATTATATTATTATTTTAATCAGATGTCTGCACACACACACACACACACACACACACACACACACACACACACACACAGAGAGAGGAGAGAGAGAGAGAGAGAGAGAGAGAGAGAGAGAGAGAGAGAGAGAGAGAGAGGGAGAGAGAAGAGAGAGAGAGAGAGAGAGAGAGAGAGAGAGAGAGAGAGAGAGAGAGAGAAACATAGATATATCTACATATTGACAGATATATTGACAAACAACCCGATATGTAGATAGATCCATAAATAATTCTAGGATTAGAGTTGGAGGTATGTAATATATTTCACTATAAATTATTCCAATATAGAGTCATGTGAACGATTAGAAAATAAACAAGTAATTGGCTTACAGATCACAAATGGAATCGTATCGATTTATTATTGCTGGCATTACGTTATGACATTAATTGTATTTGCTATTATACGGTAGTTGATGCCAAACAATATGTTGTACCAAAGCATCTTTTAACGTATTTCACAAATCATTTAGCTATAAGCGAATGATTAACCTGAAACAAACATAAATGGCCAAAGACCAAAATTGTTCGAATTCTACATTTTCTTCGTATTGATTTCAATGGTTTAGACTTGGCCATATCTACATCTGGCCATATGGATGAGTGACACCCTAGGGTAGCATATCCCATAACACAGGTTTTGGGGGGGTGTTTGAACCCACAAATCAGAGGTTTCCAGCGCAGTGCTCTACTCGAAGCACCATCGGAAGGCCCTACATGTTCTGCCGAAATCACCAGATAGAGGTGATACGTGTATGTGATGTATCATCCAAGGAAACGAGGAGGAACTGTCGAACCCACACACAAAATATTGAACGATCTAACCGGGCAGATGGTAATAATGGGATCGTATTCATTAATAACGGTATTTGTATATGAATAATATTGGACATTTGTCGAATAATGACAGATTGTTGGATCTTATTAACGGTGACCATATTTAACATAACACCAAATACTTTCCATTAAGACGATGATGATTATGATGATGATAATGATGATGATGACTGATGTTTTACGGCCACTTTTGTGCACAGTGTAGGTTAAATGGTCCAGCTTTCAATTAAGGCAGTATCACGTTAAAGATTATTATAATTTAAGACTAGATAGCTTTATATAGAACACGACATATGAAATCATTATTGAAGCAACCCGCGATTATCCGTGTGAGTGTGTCCCTTTGTGTGCGTGTATGAGCATCCATTGGTTTGTGTGTATGTGTTTTCATGGCTGATATCATTCAATAAAATCGTCTTAATATCAGAATAATAAACTAGCTAAGAATGATAAAAAGACCTTTACTAAGTGTATATAGGATCTATGACTATGAGTCCTCTTGGATGCTAGACTCCAGACAGATCCAGAGACCTCCTTAGATGAGCGAAGGGACATCTGTTGGTAAGCCAATCCGGTAACAATCTCTCTTTGGAAGAGATCATGTGGTCAAACCAATATAACACCCAACAGTACAGATAGTGATATGGTTACTGAAATAAACGAACAGACGGGGCTAGTAATAGACTAACGGTAGATAATATATCAGGAACAATCACCGGCTTATAGCTTAGATTACCAACAGACAATGTTAATAGTGTTATAATGGGGCTGACACATGTGACATGTTGTCCATTGACATATAGAAATAAACTAAGCATAAAAAGAAATATCATGGGATTCGAATCCATTTGTATAACATTAACTTATCAGTCACAACTAGTCTTGAAGAATAAAGTAATCTTATTATAATGCTGGTAATTACAAGTATTTCTGGAAAACTATTTATAATAATAATTTCCTAAAGTATAATGGATAATTATTTAAAATAATTTTTTTAATAATAGCTTTTAAGCATACGATTATTCTTATTATTAATGCACGTTATTAGTTTCATGACATTGTCACAATAAAACCGTATCCTCGTGTATTAAAATATTTTAAAGTAGATGATTGATGACTGATGTTTTACGGCCACTTTTGTGCACATGGTGGGCTAAATGGGACGAGCGACTTCCAAAGCTAGCAAAACGATGTCAAACATGAAACACCCTTCAGATATGCCAACACCGAGATTCGAACACGGGTGGTAGTGATCTGTGGTCCAACACGCTAACGCTAGACCACGGATGTGAGAAGAACATACGTCTAACGACGGTCCGTACTGTGATGTTGTGCATTATGCTGTCTGGATATGATCAACTACGAAAAGAGAGAGTAACAAGTAACTAAATCATTAATAACGGTTTAATATGAATGATTTTAACATATAATTCATAATATTATGATTGTTAACAACCGACAAAGTAAGGAAATAAAAGAATGTGATATTATTCATTCGTATCAATAATAACTTGTGTAGTGAAGTCCTTGTTTACCATGACGCAAATGTCTTATTCCGATGAATCATACTACAATAGATACATCCAGCTTAACTAATTGAAGAGATTGGGTGGGGAGGGGGGGTTATTTGTACCACGATTACTTAGCCGTGTCTAACCTGAATGGAGAACCTTCCAGCAAAAGTTAATTAGAATGCCTGTAACGCACACGCATGCACACGCACATGCACACGCGCGCACACATACACATACACACACATCTACATACACACACACACACACACACACATACACACACACGTCACAAATTCAGAGCCAATGGTTTTTTATTCTCTTTTTGTGTTCAGTAACCAGCTGAATTGTGTTCGTTTGATCTATGAAGCTTTGTCTTATTATTATTATTGTAGTTATTCGTTGTTTATATTCCTCTCAGTAGACTAGTATTACCTTTGATATGTCATATGGTTTTGTATTAAGGTCTTTAGGTCATACCCTCTGTCATGGAATAGTTTTCGTCATGTCAGTTTATGTTTTTATAAATTTAAAACAAAACGATCATACATCAATCAATGTATTTATGGATTAATTTGTTCATTCATTTACTGATATATTTATTGATTAATTTACTAATTTATTCAATAATTGGTGTGTTTTACAATTGCGTTTTCCTATTCAGGTTGCGATAAGTTTTGTACAAACACGTATTCAAATTTGCTTTAAAAGTTTAACTTAGTTTATGCCTATATATGTTTACGGTATATTTGTCATCATGTTACAGAGACGATCCGGTTTCCGTATCAAGGCTTATAGAATAAAAATAATAATCTTTCCATTCGTTAATTGTGTCTAAACTAATAGCTTTGAAACAAAGTTATATAAAGTGAACTTTATTAAATTAAGTCACGTGTGTGAAGTCATTTAGCGGTTAACGGTACAGTGGTGATATTCACGTTAATCTTCCACTTCTGGATCACCAACCAGTTGACATGCGGATGTTTGATCTAAGAAACCTCATATTGGTTTCATTATAACATTTGATTACAGAGCCATGCCAAGGCAGTTGTCTAAGTGAAGACCATGATATCTCATAGGATCATCTAATGGCAGGAGGTATGGCTGGCTTTCGGTGTAATGGCACCGGAATATTTCTCTGATAGTTCAGTTATTAGATAAGTTACACCAGTGAAACTGGTGTATTTTGCATATCATCTAATATAGATTTAATTTGTATTAGTATAAGTTGATTATATTTAGTTATTCTGTATTTCTTGTATTTTCTTTCTAACTAATAATTTGACGCCCTATATTATCGCCCATTCCAGTGTTACCATAGGAACCCGGAATTTACTTGTGTATGTTTAAATTTTTATTTTCATTATTTTCTTTCTATAATTATAATGTATTATACAAAGGATTAGTTGCTTGCCTTACGACTCCATGGTGGTAATACCATTTGTTTAGCGATGCGCCCACGTAGTGGAAAACATCCAAAGCAGATTGGGTCTTATGCAGGTAACTTGATCCCTGTGTCAATAACACTATATAATGGCACAGCTGTACAAAATATAATTATTGGTCTTATAAATGGTCAGTCGATCTGTAATAAATCTGATGAAATATCTGATGTTATTAAGGATATGGATATTGATACTCTTGTTATTACAGAGACTTGGCTGACCAGAAACTTGTTGGTGATGTGACTCCAGTTGGATATTCATTCCATCATACAGCTCGAATTTACAAGAAATGTGCGGGAGTCGGCATTTTCTCCGTGATTCTTTGAAGTGTGAAACCCATTTTCCCTTTCGGACAAAGTCTTTTGAAAATTATCAACCGACCTTTATATCGGGGGGGGGGGGGGATAAGTGTTCATGTACCTATTATCTACCGATTACACCCAACTAAGAAACATTTATTCAAGGAATGTTTTTACTACTAACAGTGGACATCTGTTGATCTTAGGTGATTTCAATATACATTGGGATTGCCAGAGGAATGAAACAACTCGGTGAGATTCTTAGATCTGCCAATCTGAGGCAGCATGTCCAAGAAATAACACACAGGCATGGTCACATCTTAGATCTTGTCATCCCCCGTGATGATGATAATTTGATTAAGGGTGTGTTTGTGTTTTTCATGCTGTCTGATCATTTCCTTGTTGACATTAATGTATCTTTACAGAAACAATCTGTTTCAGCTAAAGTTATTTTTTGTAGAAAATATATGTCGATTCACAAAAAGGCTTTTCTTGCTGATCTGCGGGTCTATTATCTGGTATTGGATCCAGCGGATGATGTGGATCATCTGGTGGATCTCTATAATAGTACATCGAGAAACATTGTAGATGAACATGCACCTTTAAGGACAAATGAAATGCCAAGAAGACCAATGCGTCCATGGTACAAAAAGAACATACAAGCTGCAAAGAGACACAGACGGTTTTGTGAGCGGTAGTGGATCAGGACGAGTTTGTGTATTCATTTTGTAAGGTTCTAGGTCAGTAAAATGTTTGTTAAAAATACCTTTTCCTCTGCTAAATCTGAATATTATAATAAAAAGATCAAAGCATCAAAGGAAATTCAAAGGACTGTTTTCGGTTTTGTGAATAAAATTATTATATAAAAGTCAAACTCTCTTTCCAAATAATATCAACTCAGATAAAGATATGGCCCATTGTTTAAATAACTTCTTCCGTCAAAAGAATTAATTATACATAGTGGGTTCCATTCCAACACCTTATCACAGGATAAGCGGTTGGTACAAGAGTCCTGCATATCCATGATGGATACACTTGAGCCTTTTACAGAGATCGATATCAGACAGTTGCTGAAAATGTCATCTAATGCTTTCTGTGCAGTTGACTAGAGTGTCTGGGTGTTCTAATAAGCTAAGTTACAAATAGAGTTAATAAATCATTATCTCGTGGTGTTTTCCCAAGATCCATGAAAGCTGACCTTGTAAAACCATTAATAAAAGAAAACACTATGGACTGTAATATTCTAAACAATTACAGACCTATTTCAAATCTTATAATTTTATCTAAAGGTATAGAAAAGGCAGTTGCCTTCCATCTAAACAATTAATTAATCAATAATAACCTTAATAAATCACTGCACGGGTCAGTACAATGGATCAGTAAAGAATCTAGGGGTTATTTTTGACCAATATATTGACATGCATTAACATTTCACATCAGTATGCCGAGCTGTCTACTACCACCTTAAGAACATCCACTGTTTAAAAACATTTTTGATAAGAAAAACTTGTAACTGTAGTCCATGCCTTTGTTACATCTCGTATAAACTGTTGTAACTCCCTGTTATATGGTATATCTTATTATAACATTAATCGCCTTCAGTGAATTAAGAACATTGCAGCTCGCATAATGATAAATACTAGAAAACACGATCATATCACTCCAATTCTTTAAAAACTACACCCGCTACCTGTTAAACAGCGTATCGATTTCCAGATTTGATTAATAACTTATAAATATATTAAAGGTATGGCGCCAGAATACCTGTGTGAACTGGTGTCCATTAGAAAGTCATCCCGAAATCTCAGGATATCCAGTCAGATACTATTGCAAGTGCCAGTGTATCGGCTCAAGTCATATGGTGATTGTGCGTTTAGTGGTGCAGCCCTCACTTTGTCGAATAGGTTGCCGGCAGATATTAGAATTGCGTCGTCTCTTGGAAATGTTAAGTGTCTTCTAAAACACACGTATTTAAGGTCGCTTTCACAGATAAATAATTATTATCTTTTAAATCATTACAGGGTTTTTAAATATTATTTGGGTATTATTAAATATTACATATTATATGTACAGCGCCTTTGGATTGGCTCCTGCTAGTAAGGGTGCTTTATTAAATATACATTATTATTATTATTATTATTATTATAATTTTTTGGCATAATCGCTTGAGACGGTAGTGTACAAATAGTACCATTATTCTTCGCCAGTTCAGCAGTTTATATTTTTGCATACATATAATATAAAGTTATATTATCTAATCAGTTAAGCTCTTTTTAACATTTGGATCATTGGGTTTCGTATTCCACAACATCTACTGAACGTGGGCCAATTTTGTTCAAGATGTGCTATTTCCAATGAATCAACTATGTTATCAACGACTCAACAGCTGATTGCCGACTAAAACTAGTTTTTCACACATTAACCAATCATCATATCCATGTCTATTGCTGTGTTCATTCAGAACACGAAGCTTCCTTTTTTATAAATAAAAGGGAAATAGCACACCATAAAGCACAATAAGAAAACGAAGACCTTGTATAACATTGACCATATAATAATTAAACTTTCGTAATGTTTATCCATTAATTCATGATCTACACAATATTAATAAAGCCAACTCTGACATGCAAAACAACTGATAGTTCGTGATAAACGATCAAGGACGTTCTTTCGGTTCATTACACCATTTAAATAAGCTAAGATATTTTGTTAAGTTATTCGACTTGCCTTCTGTACATTTTCTGAGCAAATGTAAATTGGCGAAATAATAACCGAGAAATAGCTCAATAGAATTAGCGAATGAACAATGCTCGTCGATATATTTGGTGAGAAGTATTTGGGTCCAGTCACCCCGTTTCGTTGGATCCAGAAATTACTTGGGTATTATAAGTCTACAGCATTGATATGTGTTTGGTATCCAGAGATTAAATTCCTGCACTAACTGACCGTTAGATTACTCGTATATTGAGTTATTGGGATCCATAGTTAGTCTGCTCTTGGGAAATAATCAATTCCTTTGTTCTTCGGACAATTTCTACATAACCTAGGACAGGACAGTCTTATTGATAGTTATAATGACACACGCACACACACACACACACACACTCACACACACGCACACACACACACACACACACACACGCACACGCACATGCACGCACACGCACGCACACACACACCCGATATATATATATATATGATTATATATATATGTATATATATATATATATATATATATATATATATATATATATATATATATATATATATATACGTAGCTATCAGTTGGATCATGGAAGCACCTTCCATTTGTTGGAAAGATTAATATGTATGACAGTACTATACCTGATCACAATTTAAAGTATCTCATATAATTGAAATTGAGCAAATTTATGAAATTATTCTTCCACCAATAAACTGACTTGATTATCGCGATAAGTAAAATGAAACACAAATCTGTATTTTACTGTCTATGTCAAAATATGTCTAACATTTATTTGGGTTTTCAGTTTTTTGCTCTTCTATACAAAAACCAAGCAAAAGTAAAAATTGTAGAATAAAACCATAAATTTATCCGGTGTGACATATGCTTCAGGCACAGAACCTTTATGATATGCCTTGATATATTACCGAACAGATTATAATACTAGTATCAGCTTTATTCTGAGTTTGTACAGAACTAATGATATATTTATGTTTCTTTAAGTTGACATTATAGAATACGAATAATCAGTTGTTTCGCTGTTTGGTGGCTGCATTTAACATGTTCTATTTAAGAAAACAATATTTATTACTTCTAATTCCGTTGTAAAACTTATTTTAATATTAATACGCGCCTTAAATGCAGTTTGTACGTTATACTATATATGAGGACGTGAAAGGGCGAAACGGTGAAAGATAAATATGTTGATCATTATTTTTGTTAGCTGCTGGTATCTCCTGAAAAGTATGCCGTATATGCTATTTAGTACGACATTTAGATAATCAGAGGTCTCTTTTGTCTGCTTGTCTCTCCCGCTCTGTGTTTGAGTTTAAACTAATCCGAGCAGTGTTTAAAATCTTGAACAAACTTCTCATTGATGAAATTAAGATCAAATTTGGTAAATATTGCTTTAATAGGCGATCGAACATAAATTATGTGAACTTTTTA
>JAODUP010000062.1:637500-802264 GCA_025642065.1 Paralvinella palmiformis | reverse complement strand
CCCTGAAAAAGAAATCGTAATATTCGAATACATTCTCGAACACAGACTGGACTCACAAGTTCAGTTTAATTTTATCTAAACCTCGCAAGTAAACAGGCTTTTTAATGGAATGGTGAAAGGAAGGCGGTACTCACTTGCAAAGAAGAGCAAACAACGGATTGTATTGGAAAGTCTTAGCCGATATCATGATATCCAGAAGGTAAGCCAGTGGGGTATCGGCTTTTGGCATCCCGTTTTTTAGTTCTGGCAGGGTATTACTTTGGTCACGTGACGATATCCAGGCAAAAATGGCGCGTATCTTCTCGATGTCGTCTTTTGCCTCTTCACAGAAATACGACACTAGACGACTAACATCACGTAAGAGGCTTTGTGGAGCCTGCATAGATGGAGGGATGTATGGATGTTATTTTACGACATACTGATACAGATTGGGTCATTCAGTATCCTATAACGGTTCAGGAGAAATGTGAAAATAAGAAATTATGACGTCAAATGACACATGATGATAAAAGGAATGAATAAACAAAGAGGTAATAATACATTAGTGACTAGAAATATTAAATTGAAAAACTGTATATATATATATATATATATATATATATATATATAATGTTAAAATGAAAACAAAAAAGTGATTTCATTTTATATTTTATATACTTTAAGACTGCTGTGATTTTATTTAACACTAGAGACATTATAGTACGTGGATATTTTAATTGCCCATACGCAGACATGCGGATCCAGAGCATCAATCGGAAGGCATAACATATGGGATCCTTGTAAATATTCGGTTATATTCGTTTTGACTCACCAAAAGCAGCTGGACGGATTTGTTTACTGATGTTATTACTTTGTGTGTTCCAACAATAAGCATGCGTGCCAAGTATGTTGTATAATTAATTAGCCATATGGTGACTAGCTTTAAAGAGTCTGTGTAAATATAAACTTATTACGACATTTCTACCCACAAAAACACTTACTTTGTATATAACTTGTGAAGATATAGGCTATAGAATTACTAATAATGTCAATTAAAGTCGTTGTTATTAGAATCGTCTAAAACAGGTATTGGCCACCAAATTATTGTTTTAAATAAGAAGAAGAAAAAAACAATCCAGAATATCCTGAAATCCCCTCAACCAGATCCGGCCCTGTATACCGCGGGTATAAATACATTGTGTTAACCTGACGTTGGTTTACTTAACAAACTTGAGTTTTATTGACGTGTCAAATAATTAACCAGTCAAGTGTGTTAGCCATACAGGGACAGCACACTGGTAGTTAGTTATATGAAGATAATAATCTACATATACCTTCTCGGCGTGAGAATCAATGTTTGAGAAATCGTACTGTTCGTAGATCTGATGGCGCGGCTTTAGAGTTGGGAAGGGAGTCGGTATGCCATTCTCGTCATTCGGTATGCTGTAGGTGCTCTCTCCAAACTCCGATTGAGCCTGGCGCATGCGGTGGATGTCGGGAAATTCCGAATACGGTTTATACAATCCATTGCCCTGAAACACAATGGGCAATATTAGCACATAATTAAACACATAAGACACGTGCTGACACGCTGATTAGAGTACCAGAAATGTAAACAGTGGCGTTGGTTTATGTTCCACGATGGGCGTATGAGACGGGTGGAATGAATGAGATTAAATAAGATTTACTATTGCCCTTTTTTCTAGAAATGGCTTATTCCCCACATCCCATCCCAGGTTATACGTTCCTCAATGTAATAATTCGTTAATTATAACAGCAACCGTATAACAAACGTACAAAGTTGTGTAACACCTTCCTGACAACTGATCTGAACCAAAAACCATTCTTATGAATAGTGTTAGCATTTAATCCGGACGTACCTTGTGTGATATCTGCATCTGTTTCTTCTTGTCATCCGTGTTGTTGTTGTTTTGATCACCAGATGTTGATGGCGACGATCCCATGTTGGTTATATTCGGAATAGTCGATTCATAGATCTGGCAATTGCAATATGTTTCCTTAAATATTGGGAGCACGATGTGTGTATATGTGTGTGCGTGTGTGTGTGTTTTTGTGTGTGTTGGAGCATCATTCCCTTATTTAATTTCATCAAGTTCCACTATTACATGCCATTTCAGTCAGCCCGACTTACCGTACAAAAAGAAGACACCAAACTTGTGTGTATTTTGTATCGTTATTTAGGATTAAGGTTATCGTTGTTGCTGTGTTATCTCTATCAATTTATCGGTGAACACGGGGTGTAACCGTATACAATATAATTAATGGGTCGGTGATTGGCTTTCTCAGTGGCACCACTGGCTTGGAAATCAACTCGTTGAACAGTGCTAAAGTGAGATCCCTTTCTCAGCCCTCAGTTGGACCGCTCTCTTCGACCGGAACATGCTGTTAAAATCACAACAAATACATAAGTACGCACATTACAGACACGGCTATCCCCTGTGTTTATTATACTGGCTATGCAAACATGTTGTAGCACATATTCATGAACAACGCATAGTATCTACTTGAAAATCGAGCTCGATAAAGTCTTTATAGTAGTTATCTATGTTGTTGCTAAGTTTTGCCTATTCAGAAACTGATAGTAGATGATAGTTTAATTGAGCAAAAATACTGAAGAAAGACGGAAGATATGAAGGAGGGAGGTTTCTATTGTGCCCGGAATTAACTCATATTACCAAACAATAGAGGGGGGGGGTTATATCGTGCCTGAGTTGACTCATATTACCAAACCATCACAAGCACAAATTCAGTTCAGAGTTAACGACCAAGAACCAGACTGAGTAAGGTGTGATTGTGACAAACTTACCGAATGGTTTAACGATACTGTATAACCAAATAAAGGCCGGAACAATTTCTAGGTCTTAGTTCACTTGGAGTATTTGTGTCAATCCGGGATAGCAGATCCGTGAAATAAAAACGCGTTAATATATAACAGTGAACATTCGTGTTTTGGGGAGTATGAAATAAATTACAAATTGACTATTCCTGTCCTTGGTATTAGTATTCAGTCGTCATCATAATAATTGCGCTGACACTCAAAGTCGTTTGATTCGTTTGGATTATAAGAGCACTATATTGGTTACTCGGCACCAAGAGTTAAACGTACTCGTTAATGTTGCCCAGCAAGCCGCAGTTTCTCATTTGTTGACTGTGATTTATTAGTGTTCAACAAAAGCGATGTAGTCTTCCGCGTGGTTGAGCTAAATGAACGCTGTTATTATTGTTTTATCATGGAGTGTGTAATATAACACTATTACTACAGTGGCGGCCGGTGTGTGTTTATCTACCAGGTACTAATAACGTTAGCAACTCCTATTGTAAATAATCGATACCAAATGGGCGATCTCGTGGTGCAGCCGGGATAACTCCACTCCGTGTGATGGGATCGTATTCCAGTGATGTCTTTGGCTAGGGGATGTTTTAGCTATTCTGAAAATATTCCGACCTGGCCATCTCATTTCCCTAGGAAACAAACCAATCATACGCTCAGTGAATATACCCCGAGACTAAACTAGCCAATCATACACTCAGTGAATAATATACGCCTAGACTAAACACACCAATAATACGCTCGGTGAATATACACCGAGGACAAAGAAACCAATCATAGACTCACTGAATATACGCTGAGGATAAACAAACCAGTCATACACTCATCAAAATATGACATATAATTTAGACCCCTACTTGTTTTCCTGAGCAATGAACAATAGATAAACAATTATTTAAAAAATGTAATTGATGATAGTCTCATTAACACCGTTATCCCTCATTATAGTGAGGCGTTCTTATAATTAGTCACAGTAATTAGAGCACTGTGCTACAAAGATCAAGGTTAGAAGCCAAATCAGCTCAAGGTACATGTGTTTGTGGACGGTTTCCCTATTTCCTGGTGGTGTGTCACCTTGTAACTGTTTACATGCTGGAATCTCATGTAGGACATCTGGGAGGTGATTGTAGAAGTGAACTGTGGTATATAGGACTTCTGGGGGATGAATGTAGAAGTGAACTTTGGTATATAGAACTTCTAGGAGGTGATTGTAGAAGTGAACTGTGGTATATAGGACTTATGGAGGATTGTAGAAGTGAACTGTGGCATAGGACTCTGGGAGGGTGAGAAGTGAACTCATGTAGGACTTCTGGGGATGATTGTAGAAGTGCTGTGGCATATAGGACTTCTGGGAGGTGATTGTAGAAGTGAACTGTGGTATATAGGACTTCTGGGGGATGATTGTAGAAGTGAACTTTGGTATATAGAACTTCTAGGAGGTGATTGTAGAAGTGAACTGTGGTATATAGGACTTATGGGAGGTGATTGTAGAAGTGAACTGTGGCATATAGGACTTCTGGGAGGTGATTGTAGAAGTGAACTGTGGCATGTAGGACTTCTGCGAGGTGATTGTGACCATTGTGAAGCAAAACAAACTTGATAAACAAAATATATGATATGATTAATGTTGCGTTTGATTTACCAACAAGAAACAGCCTCCTGGTATAATAACAATATAATAATCTGTATAATGTTTGCTAGAATTATAAGTTACGCATTCATAAAAGAAAAACTAAATAATTCTAAAGTGAATGGTCTGGTTAATGGGATAAAGTGTAAACAATTAGATTGCCGTTGTCGTGTAATCTTTAGTGGACACACAGGTAGTCCGGTAGAAAATATTTGCCTTTCTATATCTCACCTAGGTGATTGGTGATTGGTGTTTTACGGCCACTTTTGTGCACCCAGTAGGCTAAATGGGCCAAGCCACCTCCAAAGCTAATGAAGCGAGGTCAAAGATGAAAGAACCTTCAGATATGTCGACGCCGAGATTCGAACACGGGTGGTAGTGATATGTGGTCCAGCACGCTACCACTAGACCACGGAGGCGCCTATATCTCACCTAGGCTAATATTGACCGAATCAATGGTATTATACGCTCCCAACACTGATATTGGTTCCAATATGTGAAAATATAATATTATTTTATTAGTTGTTAAAGGTACTTGTATATGTTAATGGGGTTATATACGGAAAATAGTTTTGGCCTGAAACAGCACATTCTCTTTTCGTCTATAGCAGCTGGTGTGTGTCCCATAACGTTTGTTATTTTCGATGTCTAGACAAAGCGCAAATGTGGTAAATTTGCTTTAATGAATGAACCACATATATCGCAGTTTTAAAAATTTATGTTTTATCAGTGAAGTTCGGCAAAATATTTCTATGGCGAGGTAATGCTATACCTTTTCAATTAGTTCCATTTTTATTTCATAAATAAACTTCAGAAGTGCTGACATCTTGTAGTAAAACATGGTTTGTGGAGCTAGAAAATTATCAGAAGCTTGCCATTGTTTTCTTAGTTTTCTTAATCGTTCTGTTAACCAAACAATATTAATTTATCATATATATATATATATATATATATATATATATATATATATATATATATATATATATATATAATATATATATATATTATTATTATTATACAAATCTGACATACGTACTATTTGTATTAACTGTTCATGATCTTGACATGATTTTAGCTTGATTAACCCAAATATCAACTTCCTCTTCTAACAATAACTAATCATTGGAATTATACATCTATCAAAATTTACAAACCGATCATGTTAATAAGTGCGTTCGTGCGAAATATTATGTAAGCTGTTTAACCGCGATACGTGTAACTTTACACACATCACACGACACGCACACCACGCAGCACAGCATAGCACGCATGCACACACACAACACATATATATATATATATATATATATATATATATATATATATATATATATATATATATATAACTCACCTTGTTGGTACTGTTTTCAACCAAGAAATCAATCTTGAACGAACTGTTTTATTAATCCTGATTGTTAGGTACAGTCTTTATCGAAGATGTTAAGAAAAATGACGAATTATAAGCGGAAATTCAACACGACCTTCTGTCGAATAAACAATAACAAGAGAAATAAAACAAATAACTAAGTAAATATTAGATTTATAAAATACATCATCCTCATATAACAACAAGTATTTACTCTGTTGTCTGGACACCAAAATACACAAACTATCGTTATACGAGATGGAAATTCCTGATTTAATCAATACAATTTATAGATTCTTCGATCAAAAGAAAAGCGATCAATACTTTTTAATCAAGCAGCAGACTTAAATTATTAACAGCTCACTGTCCTGTTGTTGGCAGGTGATAGGAATTAAGGGATAGCTTGATTATCACATTTCTATTTGCTTAGTTTCCATAACCTCGATATCAATGATAGCTTTATACCACAGATATTCAAGTTGTTTATTATTATTATTATTATTATTATTATTATTATTATTATTATTATTATTTGTTTGTGTGTGTGTGTGTGTGTGTGTGTGTGTGTGTGTGTGTGTGTGTGTGTGTGTGTGTGTGTGTGTGTGTGTGTGTGTGTGTGTGTAGGAGAATTTCAGTGAGACAGCTTCAGATCAGTAGGAAGCCTGGCGAAGTGGCTTGGAAATATGGCTAGCTTTATACATGTATATTATGTTCTAAAGATGATATGAATATATTGATTTTTTTTATAATCAATATTCATAAGCCGTAATCATGAGCCTGTCGGTCGCAACGACAACGTATTTATGTGAATTGCTTTGAAGAACAAGAGTTCCGGGTATTATTTGCATCCGCTTCTCACGAACTTTAGTCTTGAAGGATTTGACCACATTGCCGGATATTACGTCATCCTATTCAGTGTTTGTCTATTGGTCTACATTACTAACTTGACCATACACTAATATTTACTGCCATTTAGTACCTTCATAACTATATTCTCATTCCGATCTATTGTTTGGCATGTCTTCTTCACCCTTCGCCCCTCCTGGGACATAAGTCATTGACAACAGTCTTCCAAAGTCTGTCCTGGGCTTTCTTTGCAAGTTCCTTCCAGCTTTAACCTGTCCTCTTTATGTCTGTCATGAGATCCCTTCTCCACGTATTTCTTGGGCGTCCTCTTTTCTCTTTCTTTGTTGGTTCCAGGTTAGGGCCTGCCTGGTGATAGTTGATCTTTTTTCCGGAGTGTGTGACCAATTCACCCCCATCGTCTCCTTCTGATTTCATCTCCAGGATTCTGTTGGTGTGTTTTCTCCCACAAGTCGCTGTTACTGATGGTGTTTGGTGAATTTGGAGGATTCTTCTCAGACAGTTATTAATAAAGGTCTGTAATTTCTCTGCTCCATACAGTAGTATAGACTTCACATTGTAGTTAAACAGGCGTATCTTTGTGTGTAATGACAACACTTTGGAGATCCTGATGTTCTTCAGCTGTATAAATGCTCCTCTAGCCTTGCCAATCCTTGCATTAACACCCGCATCTGTACCACCATGTTTATCAATGATACTACTCAGATAGGTGAAGGTCTCTACCTCGTCAATTTCATTTCCTTCCAGTTTGACTGGCTGTATTTACCTTCGGGATTTTTGTTTTGCATTTATGTATATTTAACCCCAGTCCTGAAGAGATGGCTGCCAGTTCACTTGTCTTCTCCTGCATCTGTTTGTGGCTGTGGGACAACAGTGCTAGGTCGTCGACAATGTCCAGGTCTTCAAGTTGCGTATTTAGTGTCCACTTGATTCCATTTCTTTTCTACTTTGTGTATATCTTCATAATCCAGTCGATGACCAAAATAAAGAGGAATGAGGACATCAAGCAACAATGTCTAACTCCAGTCTTCACTTCGAAATGTTTCGTTAGTTGTTCACTGTGTATTACTCTGCAGCCTGTTCCTTCATAGCTGTTCTTAATCAAGCTGACCAGCTTGGTCGGTATGCCGTAATGGCTTAGTTGTTTCCATAGTGTACCCCTGTTTATGCTGTCAAACGCCTTTTCGTAGTCAACGAAGTTGATGTAAAGTGAGGAGTGCTCTACTATGATGCGTAGTGTTGCAATCTGATCAACGCATGATCTGTTTGGGCGGAATCCAGCTTGTTGATCTCTCAGCCATGGGTCAATTTCACCTTTCATTTCAGACTTTCCCAGGCACTGACAGAAGTCTGATTCCTCTGTATAGTTGGAACAGTTGCTGAGGTCTCCTTTCTTGGGGAGTTTTATGAGGTATCCCTCTCTTCAGTCTGATGGCACTTATTCCTTTTCCCAAATCTCAGTAAAAAGATGGTACAATAGTTCCACAGACGTGTCTATGTCTCTATTGAGTGCTTCTACTGGGACGCCATCAGGTCTTGTTGTTTTATTGTTCTTCGTGTGTTATATGGGCCTCCCGATTTCTTCCCTGGTCGGCTTGTCACATTTGATGGGTAGATTCACTATTGCTGGTTGCTGGTTGTATGTCTGGGGGGTCCAGTGTGGCAGGTCTATTTAGCAGTTCTTCAAAATTCTTCAGTTTCCGTGATGTTCCTTCCACGCTAACCCTCCTGCCTTCTCATCCGGGCTTGGGAACAACCAAGGCGGAGTTTGTTTGGCATGTACTATTGAATATATTTGGCACGTGGTACATACATACTTGATAAACTTATTGATTTTAATAACGGCGTGTGTATACATGGAATGGGCACAACAGTCACACATGTTGGCTCAACTAACAATTCCAGTGAAGCCACGACCAGTCCTAAAGGTGATACCTGTTATTGTGAATAACATTTGATAAAAACTATGTTCACCATTATCTGTTCCTTTAGCAAAATACTTTATTTACAACAGTGAAATGTCCTTTGATTTCCCTTGGATGCGTTGATCTTTTTATTGTAATATTCTGATTTAGCAGAGGCAAGGATATTTTTAACTAGAGTTTTATTGATCTTGAACATTTCATAAGGAATACACAAACCAGTCCAATACCTTCTGTGTCTCTTTGCAGCTTGTATTTCCGTATTGTGCCATGGAAGCAGTGATTTTCTTGGCATTTCATTTGTCCATATAGGTTCATGCTTATTTATAATGTTTCTTAATGTATTATTATAGAGATCCACCAGATGATCCATATCATCCGGTCAGGGTTGGCAGGTTTATCACAGAATGTCACAAACCATGGATTAATCCAGGGTTTATGACGTCATGTCATAAACAGGATTATGATGATTTGAGACATGATAGCATAATAAACTGTCCAAAAATAATTCATCAACTGATGGCGACTGTTGGTAGCAAGAGAGTCAACAAATTACAAAACGTCCTTGATGAAATCTGCAGCTTTCAGGGAATCTTTCTTAGTTGGGTGTAATCAGTAGATAATAGCGACATGAACACCTATCCCCCCAGATACAGAAGTCAGTTGGTACTTTTCAAAAGAGTTAGCTTGAAAACACAAATCGGTTTCACACTTCAAAGAATCATGGCGACGAATGCCGACACCCCCACCTTTCTTGTGAATCTGAGCTGCATGGTGGAATGAATATCCAGCTGAAGTCACCTCACCTACAATTTTATGGCCTGAAGCATTACCAGTCAGTAAAGTCTCTGTAATGACAAGAGCATCAAGATCCATATCCTTAACAAGATCAGATTTTTCATCAGATTTATTATAGATCGACTGACAATTTATTAGACCAATACTTACATTTAGTACAGCTGTGCCATTATATGGTGTTATTGTTACAGTGATCAAATTACATGCATTTGATTCCATCTGCTTCAGATGCTTTCCACTACTTAAGCAGATCGCAAATGGTAATAACACCAGACAGGACAAAATCCCAGTGGACAAAATCCCACCGTCTTATCCCAAAAGTAGAACAAAATCCCAGTCTCATAAATAAAAGTATCACAACACACACAGACACACACACACACACCACACACACACACACACACACACACACACACACACACACACACACACACACACAAATATATATTTTTATATGTAAAGAAAGAAAGAAATTTAATCAAATTTTAACATCTAATTAAGACAATAAACACAATATCAAATATATAGACTTATTTCATTCTCACAAATTTATGCTCTATTTATGTATGCATTTTTATGTGTTAACTTTTCACAAGCAGATTACTTCTACAATCTTCTTTCACACTTCTTGGCAACTGAGGTGCCTTGATACAATTCCAATTTTACATATTGGAATAACAATCATAGGCGTTATTATTCTGTTATGTTATTTTATTTATTTTGAAATCATAAAGAGTGTATATGTTATCTTAATATAATATGATAACCCACGAATGTCCTTTACACCAAATCTTATTAATTAATGTTGTATGAGACTGGAATTTTGTCCACTTTTAGGATAACAGGATATTGTTCGGTGTGATTTTGTCCGCTGGGACTTTGTCCACTGGGATTTTGTCATGTAACCATTACCACTATGGGGTCGTAAGGCAATCAACTAACCTTTAGCATAATTTATTATCTAAATATGAGACAGAAATAAGCGAAAAGGAAATTATGTTGCTTACAATAACGTTAACAACTCTCAACCATTAACGCACACAACAAAAAACTAGGTTCTTAGCGTAAACATGTGTGGGCGATAATATAGGGCGTCAAATGATCAATTAAAAAAATATTAGAAATACAAAATAACTAAATATAATCAGTTTATACTATTATAAATTAAACCGATATTATATAATAAGCAAAATAGGCCAGTTTAATTGGTGTAACTATCTGAGAAATATTCCGGTCCCATTAGGCCTACATCTAGAGCAAGTCATACTTCTCGCCACTTGTGGTTATATTGTTTACTGTAAATATTCCGATAGTAATAATAATTACATGATATTGATAGTATTGATCTAGTTGTAACCATTGATTTGCTGGCAATCATGTCCCAACTTCCGGTGAGGACAAAAAAGGAAAGCAGACTGCTAAAATCAGGTTTATAAACATGGTGAATTATTATTGTGTCGTAGGTTGCATAAGCCATGGGCGTGGCGTGGAAGTAATATAAAAGGAATATCTTTTCATCGGTAAGTATAAGGAACACATTTGAAATAGCCGTTAAAGCTTTTTGTTGAGAGAAATTCAGCTTAACTATTATTATATTTAGCCTATTCGACAACCCCCGGCCCGTCTATGGGTATAACAAAACAGGAGTAATACAGATTCTCTGCACATACAAAATTATAATGCACACATCACAATAAATGTTCGTATTCATAGGTTCAAAACTAGAAGCGCAGCCGCTTCAACGTTGCTTTTTGTCCCGACCAGAAATAAGCGCTGTTGGTCATGGCGGCCCAATCAAATACCACTGAGTGCTCGGTCTAGTTTTCTTTCGGTCTTTGGTTGTATCATTTTGTTTATTTTAATCTGTGATATGTAAATAATTAACAATATCCATGTACTAATATGCATTTATGTATTGCAGGGTTTCTTTTTATTGTTTCGTTTTATCTTTTGGGTTTTTCTAATAAAACACTAACATTATGACAGTCTTCCCCGTTGTTATAATACGAAAGTGTTCGGGTGAATGACCGTAACATTGGAGGCTCCGCTTTGACTGGAGATCCTGGGATTAAGATTTGACCGGATACCATTGTGCCAGCGCAGTCAAGACAATGGTCACCGTTACGCCGCCCAGTCTAATCTGCGCAGTGAAGATCCTGGGAATATAGCCACGTGATCCAGTGGTGCATCGAGAGATTTGCGTTCTGCTTCGCCGATCACAGCACCACCCAGCTGTGTGTACATTATTGTATTTAGACAAGTGGTTGTGTGGACTCTGATAGTTCTATTATGTATATCAGTGTATACATAGCCCACTGCAGTGTTTACCTTTACTGAAC
Source organism: Paralvinella palmiformis (assembly GCA_025642065.1). Classification (NCBI taxonomy): domain Eukaryota; kingdom Metazoa; phylum Annelida; class Polychaeta; order Terebellida; family Alvinellidae; genus Paralvinella; species Paralvinella palmiformis. The sequence continues at coordinate 790,515 of JAODUP010000062.1, read as the reverse complement.
TTTGAGACAAATGTGTTTGTCGACAAAACCACGTGTTCAGCTGTCAGATTGTTTGCTTTTTCTTTGTTGAGTCTGTAAACTTGACAATTAATGAACATTGACTCTGCTGTTAGTACCGCATGAGGTGAAGATTAAAACAAATTGTTAAATTTACCATTATAGACAATTTGCGAATGAACAGTTAATTGGAAATTGATTACAGAATAATTTTCAGTTTAAAATATGGAATGTGACTATTTGATGAAAGCAAATTTGTAGAAATTTTAATCTAATAATTCATTTTCAGTTTCAAATATAAACACAGTTTCGGACCTGGTAATAAGTACTTAGTAATTACACTTGGTGTTTTATCGTTGACGAGTTCTTGTTTATAATTCATAACATGTTACTTACGTTTTTATTTAAGTACTGATAGTTGAGTTATTGCTATCGTTGTGAATTTATTGCTAAACTTGTTGTTTGTTGTTACTGATTGGTCTATTTGAACTTGGTAGAACATCAGAACTAATTAATATTGTTTACTAATATAACGAACAGATTGGGTTGCTTCGAATTCTTAGATTGAAATGTAATAACTTGTTGATTAACGATTTACAGTTGTATATTATTTTAAATTTTGAGATCTTGTCTTTCTAATATGATACTTAGTTGAATTCCTCTATTGACATTCACTTCATTATCGGTCATTAGGTTGTTGATATTTTAATTCAAAATATAAGTTGTTATTTTCTAAGCACTTCCATTCCTGGAGTATTTTTTTAAATATAGTTTTATAATTTTGTTCTAAGTTAGTCTCTGCAATTATTTCTTTTCCTAATTCCAAATTAATCTTAATTTGAAAATAAAATTGTTTTTAGGGACTATATTGAGAATCCCAGGTAAATTCTAGAAGACTAATAACTCGATATCACCTTAATTATCCAAACGTCATATTATTATTGTGTGTATACTAACACAGTATAGTTAGTGTATAGTTACATACCATTACAAGATGGCTGTCGCGTTTGATGAGTATGAGAAAGGTAAAATAATTGATATGTTTCAAACCTTAGATGAGCAGCCAGATAATCTGATCATGAAGCTATGAAGCAATGGATGTTAGATTATCTTAAGGCACAGGGAAAATACAGAATCCAGTTGTACAGTCTGTTCTATCATCCCCATATGCAGCTCTTCCTTTATTAAAGATATTTCTTACCTTTCAGGTGATGATAACAAATCACATGTTGACTTCGATACATGGACGTTTGAGGTAATAGGTTTACTCAGTGAAGCTGTTTACCACAAAAAGCAATCAGAGTTGCAGTAACTAAATCTCTTTTAGGTACAGCACGAAGTAGATGTACACAGCTTGGAACTCAAGCTACTATTCGTGATTATATTAAATTTGTTTGGCACTGTAGATCGAGTCAAGATGTATGGTGCTGAACAACAGGAAGTTGAAAATGTCACCAGGTACAGTTGTCGCTTGAAGAATATCTTAGACAGAGTTAAGCAAAAAAGACATCTTAATACTAATGTGATTAGTTAAATGTCAAGAACCAAATTCTGTTCCGGTCCTAAAACCGATCTGCGAGAAGCTTCAAGAAGCAAATACGATGCTGATCAAATCAACTGCAGTCTGAACACAATGAACGATCTAAGCAAATAGTAAAGCTAGTCAATTAGTCGCCAAAAGCTTTGATAAAAATGGGTAAGGTCAATGCTAAGGCATCCAGTGGTGATACTCGACGTGGAGTTAAAAGGTATTGTGAATCAAGTTCGAGTTCGTGGTAATTGTGGTAACCATGATCATAGACTTAATAGATCAGAAGATGCCCGATCAAATTCTGATTATCCATATAATCACTCGAAGGAAATTGTATGTCGCCGTTGTGGTTTGTAGGGTCGTATCAAACGTGGATGTCGCGTATATTCGAATTCTTTAAACTAAGACGGTCCTACCAGGAAGGGGCAACGGGAAGTAGGGTGTTAATCGCAATGCCCAAGTGTGTTGGATAAAGTAAAGCTGGTTAGTCTTTGTAATGAAACTGATATAATTTTCGATGGTGTAAATTTGGTTCCTCTACTTTATACCGGTTCATCTGTATCGGCTATCAATAATGGTTTTTAACATAACCATTTTGCCGAAAAGTATCCAAAACGCGCATTGAATGAAATTATTCTAATAGAAGGACCTGCAGGTCAAACATTGTCATATTCAGGTTTTTGAAACCACATTTCATGTTCCAGGTTTAGGTATACCTATAATCTGTGTTTTGTTAGTTGTTCCTGATACAAAATAGAATCAAAATGTACCCGTAATTTTAGGTCCAAATATATTGGTTCCAATTAAACAGATGTTTCTTGATACTTACGGAATTCGCTATATGCAAAAAGCCGAATTTAGTATTGTTGGCTGTTAGCTATGCGGTATATTAATATCTAGAACAAATCAACTAGTCGTAATGAGGATAGAGTGTGTCTCGTCAAATCAGCCATATCTGATAAGATTCTAGTCACGAGTAATACGACAATTACAGTTAAAGTTTTGCTGGATAACAAAAGCAAAGTTCCAAATTGTATTGGTTTAATGTATCAAGTTTTGGAATCTAAACTGCCATCGCACATGGAAATAACTCCAATTCTTGTACGGTGTGATAAACATTTACAGTCTATCAATGTGTGTATTGTAACCATACTGCTAAGACACTGGTAATTCACCCGGGAGTTATACTATGTCAATTACAAGTTTGTGAATATGTGGAATCGAATGACCAAAAAATACAAGCTGATGGTATAAGAACTATGATTCAAAATGTGTACGTGATAAGATCGATTTGATTGATGAAAATCTTGACGTAAATCAACTTTTATATATCAAACAGTTCATAGCTGGATAAACTGATATCTTTCCAACAATGAGTCGGATTAACCAGTATGATAAAACATAGAATAGATATCTCGATCCAAGACCCTCTAAACAAAGACATCGATATATTCCAAAAGGTATGAATAATGAGGTGAAGAAGCATCTAAAAGAACTATTGGATGCTAATATAATCAGACCTTCTCATAGTCCGTGGTGCTCAAATGTAGTACTAGTTCGGAAACGTAATAATTCACTTCCCCCTTTGTGTTGACTATAGGCAATTCAATGGGAGGAGGGCAAAGGATGCTTATGCATTGCCCAGAGTGGACGAAGTATTGAACGGTTTAGCAGGTAATAAATTCTTTTCTGTCTTAGATATGAACAGTGGGTACTATCCGTTAGAAATTGAAGAGTCTCACAAAGAACGAACCGGATTAACAACAGATCCATTAGGATTTTTCGAATACAATAGGCTGCCTTTCGGATTATCTAACCACCTGCTACGTATCAGAGATTTAATTCCAATTTTTAAGGTTTTCTAAATATAAGTATTTCTTGATGACATTATCTTTTTTTCTGAAACTTTCGATGAACATTTAGAGAGGCATAGGCAATTGTTTAAGCGTTTCCGTCAATGTAATCTTAAAATTTCTCCAAAGAAGTGTAGTCTCATTCAGAGTAAAGTGAAATATGTAGGACATATTGTGTCTGAAGATGGGATCAGTACTGACCCTGATAAGATCAGCCAAATTCAGACTTGGCCAGAACCCACTAATGTCAATGAATTGCATTTATTTAGGATTTGGTGGTTAATACCGTAGGTTCGTTAGAAATTTCTCGAAAATAGCCAAGCTTTTAATGATCTGTTGGTGGCAATATCCAGAAATCTCGTAGAAAGGGTAAAACTAAAGGTCTCAAGTGGGTCATAACTCCAAAGTTTCATGACTACTTATATAGTAACAATTCTATTGTACACACCGATAACAATTCGATAACCTATATTATCATGTCTGCAAAGCTAGATACAATGGGACACAGGTGCGTTCCAGTATTAGAACATATACCTTTTCTATAAATTATAGGTATGGGAAAGAACATTTGGATGCTGATGCACTATCCCGAATGCCTGGATTAGCATCTAACACAGATGAGTATAATGAAATAACACTATGTGATATGTCACAATTGTCAGACGATACCAGATATAGGTACAATCAGTATGTCTATGACTCCAGTGGGTGATGAATTAGTATGTAATGAGATTTTAAGCCAATATGAATGGAGATTTAGACAGTGTGCTGATCCAGTTGTTTGATTCTTTAGTAGATCCATCAAACAGAAAGAAAGCCTTTGATTACACCTATTTCAACTGTGGAAAAGTATCTCCTTTAGGAGTTGATTATCTTCTTGTAAGTCGTGGTTTCTTGTATAGGCAAGTGAAGGATCAAGGAATTACTATAGTTAGTGTTGCCGTCTGGTTGGGGTAATTACCCCATGTGGTTTCATTATAAGCAAATAATGAATATCTGTAAACTATCATTTTGGTTATTTTAATCTGTGATATGTAAATAATCAACAATGTCTATGTACTAATATGCATTTATGTATTGCAGGGTTTCTTTTTATTATTTCGTTTTATTTTTTGGGTTTTTCTAATAAACCATCAACATTATGACAATCTTCCCCGTTGTTTTAATACGAATGTGTTCGAGTTAGAATCACTGTTACACGATGAAGTATTTGGATATTCTCCAATTGAACAGGATAATCAAAACTGTAAATATTATGAACCTGATCTAGCTTTCATTTTAACAGTAGAAGTTCATCATCTAATTGGGATATATTTAATAATATTTTATGCGACTTATATAACAAGGACTTTTCATTTAATATAATTGAAGTGAGTGAGGTATTTTGTACTGATAGAGACCCCCGAGTCGTTCTTTCTGAATATCATATTATAATGCGCTGTAGAAACAATGATGGTTGAGGTGGTGTGGGTCTATTTATAAAGGACTCGATTAATTTTAAAGTTAAAGATTTAATTCCATATATTTATGAATCATTATTTATTGAAATGAAAAATGAATCTGATGAGCAAATAATCGCTGGTATCATTTATAAACACCCCACCCCACCATTTGTTGATCTTGATGTGTTTCCTCTACTCTGTTTGATATTATGGAAGTTATCAATTTTGAGGGTAAATCAAGCTTGATTCTTGGTGATGTTAATGTTTGTTTATTGAAATATGGAACTGATGATAAAACTAGCGACTAAGTTGATGGAATTTTATCTCGAGGGTTTTTGCAATTATTCACCACCCAAACCAGAGTAAAAAATTTTAAAAATTTTTAAGGCACACTTCAGAATTATTTTGACTGATGTGGCGCATTATTTTGGCACGTTCCATATTGTAACTGATTTAAACAGACGTACCGATAAACTTCCATTCAATATTAAACGGAAATTTACTCCAACTAACATCACTAAATTTAAACAATTGTTATGTGATAGGAATCTTTTTGAAACATTAAATACTGATTGTCCTGACTCCGCTTATAATTCATATCAGTCTTCAAAAAGATATTCAACGAACCATTTCCTTTCTTTAAAACACGGTTCGAAAAGAAATATATGAATATGAGCCATAGGTCTCAACTGGCTAATATGCATCTTTCAAACATAAGGTGGAGGTATTCAAAAAGAAACTTAGTAAACCAAAGGAACGAAAATATTAAATACTACTAAAATTACTTGAATGTGTTTGATAAGACTTAGCGCGAGTCAAAAAGAAACTATTATTCTCATCTCCTTGAATTTAATATATAAAAAATATGAAAGGTACGTAGTCGATTCAAATCCAAAAATTGGTTAAAACTCCTATCAAAATTATCTTAAGATACAGACAAAGTGCTGACTATTTGAAAGCACCTGAAATTAACAGTATATGTTTAGAAACTATAAAACCAGACCAAGAAAAAATTAAACCTTAAGCTTAGTGCAGGTCATGATTCACAAACATAAGCATTTATTAACCCGGTGTGGATTAATTAATAATTCTACTCCTAAACAAGTTACATTATCTATGTTCTGTAATCTCTCAAAATCATTTGATGTTCTTAAGACAGACACGTTATTAAATAAATTAAATTACTATGGTATCATGGGAGTCGCCAACTAATGGTTTGCAAGTAGGAAACAATATGTGTAAATCAGTTAAATGAAGGCCTCTTGCTATATTTAATTTATATTAATGACATATAAAAATCCACAAATGGTAATATATTGTCATTTGTTGACGACACTTCTTTAGCTATTAGTGATGCTAATGATGCTACCTTATACCAAAGAGCAAATGTTGAAATGAATAACTTATTTGAATGGTTTTGTGCGAATGATCTCTCGTTAAATAAAGTTTCTAAACCCCCTAAATTGATAGTTTTCCTAGGTGGTGGTACTCATTTGAAGCAAACTGGCTCTCAATTCCAAGAGAAAACCATAAATTTCTAGGTGTTTGTGGATGTCTCATTTTTGGAAATATCATTTGATTCGTGAAAAAAAAGATTTCTCGGGTTTTATATAGCATATAAAACTGCTAAGGGATTTCTTATCAAACGATACTCCGAAAACTCTATATCTGGCACTCATACAACCATATATTTCCTGTGATATTCGATTTTGAGGAAATACCAATTCATCAAACCTCAATCAAACTGTATCTTTACAGAAAATTAAGAGCTATTCGAATTAGTAATAATGTGAGTTATAACAATCATACGGATCATTTATTCAAAAACTGTGAAATCTTCAAATTAAACGACATGTATCAATACCAAAGATGTTTGTTCATTGACGACTTTATTAGTAAGAAACTTCCTCATTCTTTCGATTGCATTTTCCTTCTCAATTCTCATATATGGAATGATCACCTGACAAGGCAACCTATTCATATTAATGTAATTCGCTGTAACTCTGCACTATTTAGTAAGTTGCCTTTATTTAATTTTGGTATTATATGGAACAACTGGAATCGTATCCTTTCCACTTGTAAATCAAGATCATAAATGAAGAAAAGTTACATGTTATAGCTACATACTCAATATCTGTAAAATACAATAACTCTTATTGTTATTAATGCACTCACATCTACTTCAATATGTGATTCCTTATATTCCCCATATTTACACAATTATCAATGACCAACATGACCAAACTTGCAAATACACCACGGCATTTTACTGAGCTGAATAATATATCTTATGATTAGTTAGGGAATAATTGAGGAATTAATAGTTCCGCGAAAAGCTTGACAGTTTGCTCTATCAAATGATCTTTTCAATATATGGACTAAATTTACGAACGTATTATAAAAGAAAGCACCAGAAAAGCAGGTGATGGTGAAAATCTATTTGGATCACTGTGCCAACATTTTCTCGTTCCAAAGATGGCTTCAGACAACGGATATTCCTAACAGGGCTGTAGACTGCTGTCCATACCGGTGTGATGCGATCAGTCATATTAGTACAAATCTTAACGATAGTTAATCGTACCAAACGCCGCCAATGCTATTTTTCAGCGCTAATAAGTATACGAAACGCTATTTACGATAAATTTTAATCTCGATTGCTTAAAAGTGACAAACTCCAAGGCATCTGAAGTTCAGTTACGGTGAAATATGAGTACGTTTTCGTTGCACAGCAAAAACTGAATAAATAAATACAGTCATTTACAAAAGTTTAAGACCAGACATGATTTTCAAGCCTGTGCTATGACGTCAGATGACGGAATTTAAAATTATTGTTGCATCAAACAATTTGGGTCAAGGAACGGTAAGCCTAGTTAGAATTTGCTTGTCATTTATTTACAACTGTCGGTGTCATTTCGTGTTTTTCCAGTCATCTCTACATCCATACAATGGATAACAAATCGGTTTTGACAGAGGTTCGAAGGGCAAAAATATTTAATTTACATGGAGATGGATACACAGTAAGGGACATTGCTGCTAAATTGCGTTGCTCCAAGACAGCGGTGGACAATGCTCTCGTCAAATTCAACGCTGATTTCAACTTTTAATGACAGGAAAATGTTTGACAAAAGAGCTGCTGCAAGAACACCCTAAAAGGTACAACAGTAAGTTCCAGTACAGTTTCGTAACGTCTAATCAAAGAATTTGGACTAAAATCCCCCAGCTCGGCACAAAACCCACACCTGACACGAGTGATGAAGAAAAATAGACTTTGCCACACATGGTCGCCATTGGACTCTGCCTGGGTGGAAGAAAATGTTTTCTGGTGCTGCACCACGGGGCAATTTCCATTAGACGGCCATTGGATAATCATTTTTACATGAAATATGTTGTAGCCGCAACGAAACACCCGCCGAACCAAATGATTTGGGGTGCCGTGTCGTGTCGTGGCCCTGCTGGTCTGTATTTCTTCCGTCCAACACTTATATGAATGGACCCAAGTATGTGGAATTTCTCAAAGAGAATTTAAAATTGCACATACTCGTCCACATGATCATCATGCAAGTTGGCGCTCCTTCATCGATCAAATGTAGTCACTGACTTACTGGAGAAAAACGAGATATTGGTTTTGGAATGGCTCGAGAACAGCCAAGATCTCAATCCAAATGTGGATTATTATGAAGGATTAGGTGGCATACAAGCAACTGTCAAGCGCTGAGAACCTGAGGCAAGCAATCAAGGAAGTTTGGGACACTGAACTCACCTAAGAGTACTGGGAACCTCTGGCATTCAGTATAATGCGTCGCATCCAATCAGCAAATAAATAAACAAAAATCATTTAGTGGAGACGATAACTGGCTGAAAAAATCGGAAGGTATCGTTTGTTCAGTGTAACCAGAAATATTCTATTGTTGACTAGTAAAAGTGTTTCATCAATGTCATCCTCTCTGTACGCTCTTAGAATGGTTCATTAAATACGATTGTACTGGAAATAATGAATTTTCTTGCAATGGGAATCACATAGACGGTATTGAAAACAAAATTCATCCATCTTCGACATATAGCTTTTATGTTGTTAAAAATATTTCCAAGATAGGCCAAATAACCTTGTCAATTCTGTAATTTGTTTGATTTTTGTAAACGTTTCATTGGATACAGTCTCATACACTATACCACACCGATATAGTAACAGTTGTACATCGGTTTATGGTACTTGTGTTTTGAATCTGCAGAAGAAAACTGTTGATACATTTTATGCAACTTTGCACATATTTATAGCGGAAATAATTACGATGCCTTTCAGAATCTGTATTACTTGCTTCTACTTAAAGCTGACATGTTTCATACGGAAATCGATTAATTAACTTAATTTGCATTGCCCTATTTCCCTGAAATCAATGAACCGCTATTACTGTACGTCTGATGAATTAATGCTTTATGAGACACACCTAGCTATTAGACTACATTCGAGCTACCTAATTGACTGATTTGCACATAATTAATTATATGTATATGGGTGTGGTTAATAGAAGTGCGAAATGCTTCATGCTAAACGAATTATAACAAACAATGTTCATTGTGCTTTTATGTGGAACCAGTAGAGAAAAATGGAGCCAAAATACCCCGAAAGGTATCACCCCTTTAATTAATGAGATATTCTTTTGTTTAATGCTTTTTTTATGCGAGCTGAAATAATTTTTTCTTTGATGGGCCAATATCATTTACGAATAATTGTTAAGCAATCACTTTTATTGACATTATTAATCATTCCATCATTTATAACTGGAAGGTTATACATGAAATAGGTGTTTTGTGGGTGGAAAGTTTCTGTTTACACCGATCACTTTGATCTAGTCACCATTTTGCTAATTAATTATACAACATAATATGCACATGTTCAGTGTTGGTACCCCAGAGTGATGACATCAAAGACATAACCGAGAAAATCGTTACCAAAACACACATGTTGATGACGTCAGTACAAAACTCTGCAAGGCAGAACTGACCGAGTAAAAATTATCACAGCTCGAATATTCATAAAGATGCCTTCTATGGTACTCGATTTCGGCTCGGGATTTGAATTTAAAATATCCACGTATTGTAATGTCTTTAATGAAATCAGTTTGGTTAAACTTTAAATACAAAATGAGTAGCATTAGTTTTATATTAAAGCAACTTAAAAATATATTGTTTCCCATTGCCAACTGACCCACTTTTGAGAGCCGGCTCAACTTTTTTTGGGGATTTCTCCTTCGTTATATTTCCGCAGTTTCTTTCTACGTATTTGGTTCTCGTACTAAATTTATAGTTCGCAGTTTGATCGCTAGGCTGTAACAATGCAGTGAAATAGCACGTGTTTGTTCACGTATCGTCAAACATGGCATTCGTCCTTCCACAAATCAAGCGCAACAACTCCATCAGTAAATCCTGGAAGGGGTTGATGATGTAGAAGCATACACTGAATACTGTATATCACTTATACGCCAATGGCAACTTAGACAAAGGTTTGTTTTCGTGTGTTGTTGGTCCGTGTTTAACGAATTATTTATGAGGATGTGGATCTCTTCGGGATCAGCTCCGCCCATTTTGTTCTACATCCGGCAGTCATGTTTGATTCCACCACGCGGAGGGTATCCTTCCTATTTTATCTCTCGACGTTAGTGATTGTCGTTGTGGAATTCCAGGAATCCTCTTTAATGAGTATTAGAAAACCCCGACTGTTATTTACAACCTTTCCGTTGTTAGCGCGTTTTGAATATTCAGTGTTTCCATGGGTGGATGAATCAACTATTTTACATATCAACTTATCGTATGAAGTATATTAATGACCAAAAGGCACCAATTGAAAAATATTTAAATTTTGTAATCAGCACTTAGTCACTGGCACGTTAAACGTAGCATAAAATGCGAAATGGCGCATTTCCCCCAAATTTTGGAATTAAAGGTTGCCTATCCGTTTTCAGAACACCCCATTTTTAAAGTACCTTATATTTAAATTGAAAGAAATGCACATAAAAGCCTTCCTACCCATTTTCAGAAGAAAAACCCAAAATGTAGTTGTAACGGCTCTCAAAAAAACTTAATTTCAATTATGAAAATGTTGATGTTGGATACCCGATTTCTTTGTTTAGTCTTGATACTGATCACACCTGGGATATAGGTAAAGTTTCTTAAATCATTTACTAACTTCGGTTTAATATCTTCAGACAAAATGTAACCTACACCGAAACATACATAATGCAAGAATATAAAACATTGGTTTACTTATATTATACACTAGTATAAATCATTTACTATATATATATATATCTTTTTATATAATTATTATAGTCGTGAAATTCACTGACTTACATGAAAAAAAAATCTGTCATAGAGTTGTCATATATATATATATATATATATATATATATATATATATATATATATATATATATATATATATATATTTGTTATCAATAGTTTTTGATAAAATTCTACATTATATACAAGAATCTAATTATTATTTTTAGATATAGATATATATAGTGATAAGCGTCTATGTACAAACCATTCCCAAATATAAAAAATATCATCAAGAAAATAGGAGGATTTTGTGTTCACTGACAAAAACAGAAGCATGTTACTAATAATGAATTTAAGGCAAAGTTCGCAGCATGTCACAAGATCTGATACCATGCACAAGAGTTATCCAGGTGATGAAAAAAGAGACAGCTAGTAAACATACAAAAAGAAGACAAAGGGAGGATTGCAACAGGTGAATAGCTTCAGGAGAGGCAACCAGGAGATGGCTAAACAATCAGTCCTACAGCTCGGTATTAATCAAATAAAACATTTTATTAAACATTTTTGAAATAAGCATCTTTGGCCAAAGTACACGGGGTCCTCCGCAGTCGACGGGAGGACCCCCCGTGTGCTTGGATCGCCATCATCGTAATAATATATAATAATGTTAAACCTCTTAATCAGTAAAACAGTAAACATTCTCGTCGTCATTGACTAATAAATGAAGGGAAAATTATGAGTACACCCAAGGTATAAAACACAAAAACAGTTTCTCCTAAGTTTTTGTTCCCGTAGTATAGGCACATTATCACGCCATCTGGCGAATGAGCAGTACTGCTCCTGCCCAAGATAGGCTTCAGATCTGTGTACATAATAACATTCTATCTATATCAACAACATAATATAAACGCCATCAGTTTAACAACATACATTACACAAGGTCTACACTCGACATATTGGGATTATATCAGATCAACTACAACACGTTTCTTTGTACAGTGGAATGAACTGTGTGTGTGTATTTCCGTACGAGTGTGTATATATATATATATATATATATATATATATATATATATATATATATATATACTGAAACAGTGTAAGGGGTAAGAAAAGCCAAATTAATTTCACCTGTATGACTGGATCTGTAGAACTTTAATAATTCAAGTGTTTCAGCTAAAGAAAAATCAATTTAAAATGTGTTGTTTGTGATGGCTCATTTAACACTCCGTGGATTAATATTAGAATTGGCCGTATAACGAGATATCTCTATTAATGTAGGCATGGCCAGAATTTGTTCACTCCCAAGTAAGAAATACCACAAGTGTAAACGCAAGAGGCATGTATGTGTGTATGTATGTGTGTGTATGTATGTATGTATGTGTGTGTGTATGTATGTATGTATGTATGTGTGTATGTATGTATGTGTGTGTGTATGTGTGTGTGTGTGTATGTATGTATGTGTATGTATGTGTGTGTATGTATGTGTGTGTTTATGTATGTGTGTGTGTGTATTTTATAAAGATAGTCAAGGCGCTGGCACAGGTGTTATACTTTCATTCAAACAACAATTAACTCCAAACTGATTTTAAAAAAATATTTAATTGCAAGTATAATTAATTACCGGTAAAATTAGAGAAAAATGAAAGAAAAAACAAATTTCTAAAATAATCCAGAAGAGGATAATCTAAATATAAAAAAGAAACTATGATTAAAACAAAACCAGGCTTTGTATCGAACACTACGGCCAAGAAAGATTAAGCCTAAAATGGAAAAATAAAATATTAATACACAGTATGAATAATGTATGAATAATATAAGCATAAATCAGAATAAATTCAGATTAATACTAATAGCAGCGATATAACACGACTCAACCCAATAGCAACGACCGGTTTCGACCTATACAAGTCTTCATCAGGTTGCATAGAATGACATTACACGTCTCAGCAAGAAAAGTCGCCACTCTGGATTCAGTCCCCTGAAGAAACGTCCAGAGTTTTAATTCACGGTTCGAGATTCTCTGTGCCTGTGCCTTATTATACACAGCTAAAACACACACATACACACATACAGACACATATACACACATACTCACACATACACACACACACACACACACACACACAGGGGACCATAAAGTACAACCTAACCACCTTCTTGGTTAATAACGTTTATTCATACGAAGTCAATGCTGAGTAAATTATCATGTAATAAAAATAGTTACAACAACAGGTCGGTCTTTGTTCTTATATATATATATATATATATATATATATATATATATATATATATATATATATATATATATATATATATATAGAGAGAGAGAGAGAGAGAGAGAGAGAGAGAGAGAGAGAGAGATAAGGCAAATATACTATTTTACTCATGCTGAGAGACATATACATAAGTCATGTCACACTATAAGCCACTTATCGTGTTTGAGATATGGGTTGTGGTAGGTGTCGAGTCCAAAGCCTCGTTTCTATCCAACGTTGTTTACTTTTCTCACATCCATAAATAACCAAAATAAAAATCTTTACCTTCTATTATTAGCAGTCGTTATCTTACTCGAATACCGTCCGATCGTTCAGCATATAATCCGACTGATCTACAGAAGTCTGCGATCCGGATTAGAATTGATTCATCCAGCAGAAAAACACAACAGGATGCAGAACGATTCGGCAACAGTAAGCAATGAAAATGTCAAATAAATACCGCGTATAGTTGTTGTTGTTTGTGAATTGTTCTTGTCCATCCATTGACGTCGGTGTTCTTTGGCGAGTGTTATCAATGAAGGATTTTTGTTCATATATATTTTTTTACAGGATTATTATCTTATTTGATTTGTATTTATTTATATGCTGTTTTTTTTTCTTTTTTTGCTCGTTGACGTTCGTGACTTTGATTGTCCGGACTAAATACATAATTATATCTGTTCTATTGCAGAAATCGTGATATAGTTCGAATTATGTGTTCAATTTACATTTTAATAATAATTTTGTGACTTATATTTTTTTTACATCGTAGATTTAACAAAACAAATAATTTACCGTTTATGCAAGTGAAAGGAAAAAATTGAGAAACTTTATTTCCGTAAACTTGAAGAGCTTTGTTATAATTTAAAGTAAAACTATTAATGGTTTTTAATTCTGCAGCAGAAAGATGCTACCGATGAAGAAACAAAATGGAGGGAACTTCATGGAGGTAAATTAGATGTCAAACTATAATTAGTTTTAGGATATATATATATATATATATATATATATATATATATATATATATATATATATATATATATATATATATTAAGAGATTGATTTGTTTAGTCTCTGCGCTGGATACTTCTACGACATTGCCGAGTGGTGACTCTAAGGGAGACATCCCACAAACAAACACATAAACACGCAAACACACAAACACATTAAAATACGAACACATGTGGGCTAGATTTTAAATAATTACCTGGATGCTACAGCGCACATCTCTACCTCTCGTGCTATGGGAGCACCTCAGATAGAACTATAGATAGATAGACCGATAGATAGAAATATAGTTTCTAATAAACAATCACATTTTTCTCATTTTGCTAAGTTTCGTGTTATACGTTTTATTTTTATTTTTAAGGTTTGGTGGCTAGGATGCGGTTGGAGAAACTTCACGAAGCACTCAAGTGTCGGGACAAGGAGCTACTAGAGAAGGCAATAGCAGAAGCTTACCAGGCTGGCGTCAACCCGAAACACGAACTTCTTTATCAGTCCGAACTTGAACTGGACGTTCTCAATGTTAAGGACGGTAAATGAGCTATTATTATAGCAAACTTATGAAGTTCTTGGAAAATACCAACTAGAAAACCAAACTGGCAATTTTTAAAGGTTGCCAGCCAGGATAAAATGTTAGTCATCTAATAGTTTTGGCATTGTTATAATGTTCGTATGTTTCGTATCAATAACACTATTAACAGAAAGTAAAAATAAATAAAAAAATAAAACACGAGTTTGTTTTCTTTCTATTATGTTTGTTCACATGTTTGATTAACAGGGTTTCATAATGGTATATTTTATCCCCTCTACATTTGCTCTAACGTATGATACCTCGGTGCCATCAGTTCCTTCTCGATACCCCATCCAGTGGTTAGTCTACTGCATCACAAACAACCAAGTCTGGAATCAAAGGTGGCTGTATTTGTAGGATGTGTCGTTCAATTTCTGGTATAGCTATTAAAAACCTTTGCAGTTTCATAGCCGGTATTGGGTCGTTTTTATTTGAACAGTCTGATATAAAATTTGAAAAAGACACCACCTTGATATCTTGGCTGATACACGAACAGATCTGAACACCGAGTAACTTGTACAAAGTTTGATTTATTAAGCAACTGAAGTGTTACTGGCTTGTAAAACAGTGACCTTCGGATCTTTGATTTACTTGTCAAACTGATTTGTTTACACTCCCGACTACGGACTCGCAATTAGCATATTTGTTTTTGCAATAATTATTTATTTGGCTTCGTATGACATTTTACTGACATAAAGATGTCACTCGGTATGTTATAGAAAATCTTTTTTCTTCGATAAGTGTGTTTTCTGTCTTTTTTGTTTTGTTTTGTTTGTTATTGGTGACTTAGTGGCATCTGACTAGAACTAATAACAGCATATTTTAGAAAACAGCGGAAAAGGAGTAACGGGCGTAGATTCACTTCCGTTCGGAGGTGAGGGAAAACCTAAATCGCGTGAAGTACGCATCATTTCAGTGTAAACAAATAGTTTGTTATAAAGATTATTAATATATGCCTATATGTGAATATGTATTTAGGAATGAAGTTGAGCCAATTTGAGTTGTTTAGCCCCAGCCCTGGTCACTATTGGGACATATGATCGAGGAACAACCACCCAAGGGAAACATCCGACAAATACAAGTGTGTGTCGGATTCGAACCCAAACCTGAAGGTTTTCAGCGCAGTACTCTAATCACTACCCCAGCGGAGAGAAATATATGAATGGTGAAACATTTTGTAAACGTCCTCCATAGTTATGTAAAAATGTAATTACATGTGATCCTAAAGAGTCAAATATGTTGTTTTGCCTTCAGAACTCAAAAATGCCGTGACGGCTAAGAATCCAGATGAAATCCGTAATATTATCTACAAGATAACAAACAACAAAAACTATCATTCCCGACTACAACAAGATGTCACTGAAGCATTACGAGAAATTGGACAAATTGAACGAGTGATTAAAATAGGTAAATGATAAACTGTTTAAGCTGACATTGTACAGATATATTTTAATACACACATACACACACACACACACAAAAAACACACACACATAATATATATATATATATATATATATATATATATATGTGTATCTGTTTGTGTGAGTGTGTGTGTGTGTGTGTGTGTATGTGTGTGTATATGTGTGTGTGTGTTAATATGTGTGTGGGCGCCTGCATGCATGCGTGCGTATGTATGTATATGCGTGCGTGCGTGCGTGCGTGCGTGCGTGCGTGCGTGCGTGCGTGCGTGCGTTATCTAACAAATGTGTGCTCTATACCTAATTTCTGTAGTTTTAAGTACCAATTTATAAGCGTCATCTATAAACCGAATTGTCATTATTACGTCATCAATCGACAACCTTCTAGGCTCCTACATAATGGACATGGATAGGAAGACGATAGGAGAGATGAGACGTTATCACCACCCCCCGCCATTGGTACATCAAGTGATGAAGGCGATACTGTTGCTGTTCAAAGAGAACGAGGAGACGACAGAGGTAAGAAAGATGTTCAACTGCAAGTTCTGCAGCTGTCATCTGTTAATTTAGTGAACGATTGGATAATAATAGCCTCATTTTCATCAGGTAGATGACTCTTCTAGAAGAGATAACAGACAACAGTTTAATGGGGCCACTGGCATGTCCAAATACATCTTAGAAAGAATGATTATATTTTAATAGTTATTGATATATTGTGATAATATACCGAGTTATAAAATAATAGTGTGTAGCGTGAGTATATATATATATATATATATATATATATAAAACCGAGAGGTTAGTTTGTAAGGTAATGAGATGAATCGGCTGAAATATGTTGTTGAAAGATGAATCATTCAAGAGAGACAGGTAACATGGGGATTGGATGCAACGAGCTGAAGGTCTGCAAAGCAGCATGCTACCAACTAGCCGAATGGAGCATCCATGTGCAGCGAATATGAGTGAGTGAGTGAGTACTCAAGTGAGTGAGTGAGTGAGCACTCAAGTGAGTGAGTGAGTGAGTACTCGAGCGAGTGAGTGAGTGAGTGAGTGAGTGAGTGAGTGAGTGAGTGAGTGAGTGAGTGAGTGAGTGAGTGAGTGAGTGAGTGAGTGAGTGAGTGAGTGAGTGAGTGAGTGAGTGAGTGAGTGGTGGTGGTGGGTGGTGAGTGAGTAGAGTGAGTGAGTGGTGAGTGAGTGGTGGTGAGTGAGTGGTGGTGGTGGTGAGTGGTGAGTGGTGGTGGTGGTGGTGAGTGGGGTGGTGGAGTGAGTGGTGGTGGTGGTGGTGGTGGTGAGTGAGTGAGTGAGTGAGTGAGTGAGTGAGTGAGTGAGTGAGTGAGTGAGTGAGTGAGTGAGTGAGTGAGTGAGTGAGTGAGTGAGTGAGTGAGTGAGTGAGTGAGTGAGTGAGTGAGTGAGTGAGTGAGTGAGTGAGTGAGATTACTGACTGATGGTTAGTTGGTCAGCAAGTAACTCCACCTGTTACCTGATAAGTCAGTTGTTGGTTGATTGGTCAATTAATTAATTGGTTATTTTGTCAAATTTCATTTTATTACAGAGGTGGACAGTCTGTCAGAAGCATCTACAACTTAATGGACCACAAGGAATGACGAGAAAGATTATGGAATTTGATGCGGCATCAGTCTACCCAGAGATAGCAGCTAGAGTAGATCAAATGTTGAAAGAGATCGAACTGCAAAAATTGCAGGAAGTCAGTTCAGGTGCTGCCACCTTCTACGTCTGGGTAAGTGATACGACATATAATATAATATGATATGATATGATATGATATAATATAATATAATATATTTTTATTATTCAGGCTAAGGGTATAGTTGACGCTGTTTTGTCAAAGGGATCCGGTGGTAAAGTACAAGCGGCTGATATTAAACGACAGAAAGAAATATTTTCACCGACACCGCCGTCTCCACAGCGCAAGCGCAAACAATATGCACGTGACAATATTGCAATGTCACCGAGGAAACCACTTTTAGAATAATGAAGTAGACGGATGATTTTCAGAATCAAGCGTTACTCAGTTAATTGATTTAACGTGATTAGTTGATAATTATTATTGGTGATGAGTCACAAAATTTCAGTTAAATTTTTCTAAGCATATACATGTATTAATTTTATTAATGTTAATGTTTAATGAGGCTATCATCTGGTACACTGCTAATTTCACCAATTTTGGTAGATAATAAACGGTATGAGTCAAAAGAATTGTATTTAATGAGAGCGAATCCATATGTTTGTATGACTGAATGTATGTTTGGTGTCTGTTCAAAAGATCAATTATAATTACACCAAGCCACGTTTATATATTGACCCTTTTAAAAGCCCCGTGTGCCTGTGCCTTATTATACAAAGCTAAAACACACACACACATACACACACATACACACACACACACACACACATATATATATATATATATATATATATATATATATATATATATATATACGCGCGCGCCCGTCTACAGGCATTATCAATTTAACAACTAATACAAACTACTACTACTACTACTAGAACTACTACTACTACTACTACTTCTACTACTACTACTACTACTACTACTACTAGAACTACTACTACTACTACTAGAACTACTACTACTACTACTAGAACTACTACTACTACTACTGTGCCTTATTATACACAGCTAAAACACACACACACACACACACACACACACACACACACTATATATATATATATATATATATATATATATATGCTCGCGCGCGTCCGTCTACAGGCATTATCAATTTAACAACTAACACAATACTACTACTACTACTACTATTTCTACTACTACTACTAGTAGTACTATTACTACTACTACTACTACAACTACTACTACTATAATAATATTTTGCAACAAGATTACATCATCAAGTAATCGGTGAAATTACCATGAATGGGAAAGTATTATATAATTTAATAACTCCACATCATGCTTTGATTTAGTAAAATCTGTTAGTTGTAAATCCTATATTTACACGATGATACATAACAGCAGCATGATCATACCTCATCATAAACATAAAAAATATTTAATTAATTAATAATTCGTTTACTAATGATATAATGGCTTTCCTATGGTCACTTTAATTGTATTAATAAAACAAACTGAATTGTGGATAGATCGTAAAATGATAAATCAAATAAAACCTTGTCACCTTGCCCAGCAACAACAACTCGGTTATCGGTAGACTGACACTCGTAATTCACCAGATACCTTAACATCTGTAACAACCAGTTACCTGGTAAATAATCCATGGAGGTAGCACGGTTCGCTCACTACGAGTCATTATTTCTAATGTGACATTATTAAGGAGATAATCTTAGGTAAACACATTCTCAGGTAAAATACCTCTCCTAAATAGCGTCCCATAGGCTACAAAGTAACTAATCAGAAGGTTGATACATATTTTTTTATGATCGCCAACAAAACATCGGAATAATCTATATAAATATTACAGATCATATCGCTTGTCTTGTATATTACTTTAAGATATTCATATTGGGGTGTGTGCTATTTAATTCTCAGTATTTCCATATTAGCTAAATTACAAAAGATGTCGGCAGAGTGTGAGACGGGAGAAGATACCGGTTTTGTGGTGGAAAGGAGACCCCGAAATCTACAGGTAACTCACACACACACACACACACACACACACACACACACACACACACACACACACACACACACACACACACACACACACACACACACACACACACTTTGTGGATATTGGATAGATTAATAGGCGAATGAATTAAATTAAGTCACATTGCCATGAATTAAGCAATTCCCCCCCCCTCTATCTCTCTCTATCTCATATATATATATATATATATATATATATATATATATATATATATATATATATATATATAATACAATACGGCGTAAATAAGTGGGGCTACGATAGTGTAGTGTTCTAGAGCATTGTACTGTAAATCTCAAAATTAG
The DNA here is from genome assembly GCA_025642065.1 of Paralvinella palmiformis. Taxonomy (NCBI): domain Eukaryota; kingdom Metazoa; phylum Annelida; class Polychaeta; order Terebellida; family Alvinellidae; genus Paralvinella; species Paralvinella palmiformis. The sequence goes on along the minus strand of JAODUP010000062.1, from coordinate 770,182 downwards.
AGTTCGGATCTTTTTCAAAAGAGATGTCTTATATAAGTCTCAGTTGTGACTAGCTCTGAGGCTATACAGATCACTCAATCACTCACTCACGTAGTTATATATATAAAACATCATGACAGAGCGGTGTACCTATAGTTAGAACAATTCTCAATTCATCAGTAATCTCCAGCTAACGCATCTATCTTGCCAATATTTCAGAACATCGACTGGAAGAGCCTTCATGAAGGTGAGATAATCCATTATAACCCTTAACTGATAGCCTGTTTAAAACATTAAACAACGGAACTGAATTTCCTGACCAGTACAATAAGCTTATTTACACCTTGGACAGTTTATTCGTATTCCCATATATACATAAAACGTTGATCTTGGCCTCAGGGATACGTGAAAAATTGAAGACTGAATATCTGTTGGAAGCGATGCGCACCCGAGAAAAATGGCTTCTGGAAAAGGCAATTGAGACGGCGAGGGAAGCGCCTTCGGTTGCAGCAGATAATCCCGTGTTACGAGAAGCGGAGACAGAGCTCGAGATTGTGCGTCTTAAAGAAGGTAATTATTTAACCCGGTTTCGTGTAGCATGAATACGGCGTTTTACACACAAACAGGCGCCATGATTTGGCTTCGTGTAGTGTCCCAGCTCATCCTATATGAGACATATAAAAAAAAGATATCCCAAAGATAATACACAGTTTTATACAGAATCTGAAATATTCAATCGATCTCTTCAACAGAAATTCGTAATTCCCAGAAAACGAAGAATCCTAACTTGATTAAAACCGTACTTCGTCGTATCCAACCAGCGAGAGATACATGTCTCGTCTTCAACAGGACATAGCCGAGGCCAGCAGTGAACTTGCTCGACTTGAACGAATGGAACTACTGAGAGGGTACTTGGTTATCATTGTCCATTTCACTGTAGTACGATAATTGTTCATGCCGCCTCGTGCAATACTGTAAAACCCCGTTATATTCGCGTTCCTGAAAGTTCGCGGTTTAGCGATTTGGACGAGTCGGCATGGCGATGTTTGTTATTTCGATTCATCTGTAATTTTTCCGATTAGCCAAATTCGTTTAAATAAAGCGTTCGAGAAGGGGTTTTAATAACAAAGCGACACCTATCTCCGACTTTGTTTTGTTTGTAAACACGTAGGAGTATTCTAGACATGGATATGAAAACCATGTCGGAAATGAGGCGTTATCATAAACCACCGAAGAAGGTTCATGAAGTAATGCAAGCGGTATTGTTGTTGTTTGGACAAGATGAAGAAATAACTACGGTAAGACTTAGTTAAGGTAAGAGCAATGAATTAATAACTAATACTATCCAAGATTAATAAACCATAATCATTCATCGTTATCTATTTAATAATTCCTTTGTTCTTAATTTTGTATTATTATTGTTTTTAGCGTGTTATTCACATAATAAAATAACAAAAAACCCGTTTATTCACAATACGATGATGATTCTATATATATTTAGCTAAACTCTAACAAGTGTACTCCTCTTAGTAATCACGGGTTCATCTGAGCCGTTTGAAGGTCATTGGTCGTTACCTTAAAATAATACATAACCCGTTTTTGAATGACCTTAGGACTGGCGCTTCATTCAAAGGCAGCTAAATCCTCACGGACCTAAAGGCATGAACCGAAGAGTTCTAAGTTTTGACCCGAATTCCGTCCATCCGGCCATCGGAGCACGGACTCGACAGATTCTGGATGGCATCGACATGGAGAGAATGCAAATGGTTAGCCCCGGAGCGTCCACATTTTACGTCTGGGTTAGTGGAAAGTGATGCAACGTCTTCGAAATATGGCTTCTATGGCTCATTACAGCAGCTTGGCTAATGGTTTGTAATTTTGATGCTATTTCAGGCAATGGGTGTGACGGAGATAATCCAATCGTCGAAAGGGAAAAATGAAAACCCTGCAAATGTTTGGAAGCAGAAGGAGATTTTTGGCATTAATAACCCTCAGACTTCACCTAGGGGTCGACGGAAAAGACAAATTCTAGGTCAAAGACCAATTTGGCAGAAATAGGTTTACATTATATGACGATTTGTGATATGAATTATTCACAAATGCTTAAACTTTAATCGTATGTTTAAGAACATTGAAGATAGGCTTATGTATCGATTAAATAACGGTGATATTGTTGGTTTTATTGCCAGTATCGTGAATAAAATTCGTTATAAGAGTAACAGCAATTCTGTTATATTTATGGATTTACAACGTGAATGTAATACTGGATATTTATGCTTTATTAATACTGTTTTATGTGTCTCGTAGACCAAATGGAGCGATTTGTAAGTCTGAAAGTCAGTACCGTGATGTATTTATAAAGTGATATTTAAATAAATAAACTATCTATCTATCTATCTATCTATCTATCTATCTATCTATCTATATATCTATCTATCTATCTATCTATCATCATCTATCTTCTATCTATCTCTCTCTCTCTCTCTCTCTCTCTTATATATATATATATATATATATATATATATATATATATATATATATATATATATATATCATCTATCCACCTATCTATCTATAGTGTGTAAAATTTGTGTTTGTACGAATAAATAATCGCTTGCTATTTGGATAAAGGTATTATTATGTTAACATACGAAAACTCACTCATATATATTTACAAGCAAACATTCAAACAAAGCAAGGAAACGAACAAATAAATAAAAACAAATATTTTTTTGTAAGAATTAGTGTAGAGATAAATTGACATTACTAACCAAAATTCTATTCTTCACATAACATAATTTTATTAGCGTATAATAAACACATTTATTAGTGAGGGCTCTTAGAATACAATCTTTTGAGAGGAGACTAGATAAACACAGGAGGGATCAGGATCTGATTTTTAATTATGAGGCAGCTCTGAGATTGGGTCACAAAGCTAATTATGAACTAATAGCCCCAAATTTCGGCTCGAAATCGTACGAGGATCTGGACAAACAGAACTAACAACCTACGTGCATTATCTACTTAAGTAAGCTTAAATAATTAGTTGGGAGTATAATATAAATAAACAGAATTACGTAAACAAAGAAAAAAACATTATTGACGTGTGAAGCTATAAGACAGTCACAGGACTGTAAGACAGTCCACACATAAACTGTTATAACCTATTCAGTGAATCACGACAGCGAAACATCATTGTACACGTAACATCATTTCGCTGATATCATTTGAGTAGTACAACATCCAGGTTCTGATACGTTTAGATAAAAATATGCATTATACACGGATGAACTGAAACTTGCAAAATCGCTAAATTATATTAAAGGCACTCTTCACTCTCAGAACATAAAATGTTTAATACTCATAAAGATAAGCCCTAAACCTGACGATAATATTCACAAACCATAGATTATATCATAGATACGGTGAAATATTCCGAACAACAGGAGGATAGTTATTACGGCTTCTTCAACCTATGAAAACTAGTTTTAACTCACGCAGTTGTCGTTTCCTTCTGATAGTTCGGAAGATGTTTCATGCTACACGAGATTATGGAATTTCACTGTATTCGTTTTAGCCATTTCAGCAACATGTGAGACTTGTTCGGAACATCTATACTGTGATATGCGTAGGTACGTTTTTGTTCTGAAATTATGATCGGCTGACGCTTGTTTACAGGGTTATAACCGGGTAATACAAACAGCTTGTATACACTGACGTCAGCTTTCGGAAGCTTCTAGTTTTTGTCTAGGTTAAAATGGCGGCGAGGCGACCACAGACAAGTTATAGTCGACTCACGAGAACTTTGCATATGTGGTTGATTGTGTTAATGTTTTGACATAATTTAAAATTTCAGCAAACATATTTGTATTAGTCTTAAAAATTCGAAATGAAATTTCAAACTGAATTACCATTTTTTAAATAATTTTCAGTTGGAAATTATCATTTTCTATCACTAGTGATGTCCAGTCATGATTAAATGATTTTGACATTAGTTATCTTTAAGGCATACCCTTATGATGATGATTGATGTGTTACGGCCACTTTTGTGCACACGGTAGGCTAAATGGGCCGAGCGACCTCCTAAGGTAATGAAGCGGAGTCAAAGATGAAACAACCTTCAGATATGTCCACGCCGAGATTCGAACACGGGTGGCAGTGATATGTGGTCCAAGACACTACCACTAGAACACGGAGGCACCCTAGCATACTCTTATAAATTGCATTATAACTTGCATACAATTTACAATAAATGTTCAGTTATAATCATGTTACGGTAAGAGACACAAGTGCGAAGCTTTCCACAACAATCTTCAAGTTGAATTCGCGCTTTATCGTGAAATGTTTAATCCCTGACCTTTCTGAACAAGAACCTACTTATTAAGTGATGACGATAACAGTTGTTGAGTGGCCGTTTGTTATCACTCCGTGAAACAAATAAATAAACAAACTTAAAACATCTTTGTATACGTCACATTATCACGGTGACAGCACGACGCGCTGTTTGTCAGGTAAATATAATATAAAATAGGCTCGATTTGGCTGCACCTAATACTCGATTAGTGAGATAAATGATAGTGATCAGTAATATGACAACTGGATAAGAAAATTTCATATTTGATGAAAGGCGAGAAGTAATATTGTAGAACGAATTTATACCTCTTCCAATGCTAACTAATGACAATGATTAAGATCCGGGTGAGTAAGATGTTGTATATATATATATTACTTTATAATGTACAAAACACGTTAATGTTTCAAAGTTATAACTTTTAGAATGAGATATAACTATTTACAACTATTAATTAGTGGCAGTGTCGAAATACTGCAAAAGACATTAAAGTAATCGATGAAGCGTAACTCAAACTTGCACGAAAGTTTGTTTCTGTTATACATACATATACATATATATATATATATATATATATATATATATATATATATATATTTATATATATGATTTATTATTTAATTTCAATCAGGGTGCAGGTCGACAAGAATATTACAACAGTAAGTTAAATCCAGAATTACTTACTGAGATATGAAAATAAATACAAAAACTTAATCGCCAACTTGTGTGGATGTTAAAGGGAAATGAAGCCATTGAATTTAAAACCTATACTACATTGACCTGAAATAAGCGCCGTTTCCATCCCATCAGGGCTATTACATCCGATGAAGATACAGTTATTGCGGGAAGCGATACACAGACGAGATGACCTGCTCCTGGAGCGAGCTCTGGCGGACGCTAAGCAAGTCGGGATAGGATCAGAATGTGAGGAATATGTCAAAGCCAAGAAAGAACTGGATGTGGTTATGACGAAAAAAGGTTAGATCAAAAATGTACTCGCGCGCGCGCATACGTAAACACACACGCGCGCGCGCGCACACTAACTCAAACACACACGCACGCATTTGGACACATGTAGTTATTATCTATTTAGTGCCTGAAAGCGCAATTAAGTTAATTCTGTATATTATTATATGGTCAGCCCTCAGAGATGCCGTGCGCATGCGCGATTCCCATGAAATCCACCGATTGATCCGGATTATCAACACTAATCCACTCTATCTCTATCACCTCCAACACGATGTCATTGAAGCCGAACGAATCGCGGATGAGCTAGATCGTGTCATGTGGTACAAACGTACCGTCCTCCACATGGATAAAAAGGTGAACTTCTGCAACAGTAAATGTCATTTTCATAGTTTTGAAGGAAAAAGTCACCTGAAAAACTATGGGCACAATTTCGACCTCCAGTTCTTTTTTTCTTCTTTTTTATATTCATCTTTACAAATCTATATTCACCATAAACCATACACACAAATCTTTTACTGAATTTAAAGCCAAAGGATGATAAGAATAATAACTAAATACGGCAAGATATTTATTATATTTAAGCCATCAAAATAGAAGTAATTTGATAAACAATAATTATGTCAAACATAACAAATTGTTAAAAGAGAACATTTATTAATATTAATTTTCCCTATGGCTATCTTTAATATAATACGCAAAGCCCTTTCCGATTTTTGGCTCGAAGAATCTCTCTTCGATCGGCATTACCGACTGCCATTTTTACATGCCTATCTGAATTTTGCTGAAACGATTCGCTCCATGGGCGCAGCCATGTTTGAACTCTTCTTGTGGCGGTGTTTTCTATTTGCAGTAAGCTTCCCGGAGCATTTGTCGCCGTAGGCTTTTCGGCACCGGGCACAATCATCAGCGAACACAAAATATGTCACTGATCTATCTAGTTAATGATATCGGCAACGATTAGGATAATTGTTAGCACTTAGCATGATATAAAGTAAATCTTGCTATAAAGTAAATCTTGCTATAAAGTAACTCTTGCTATAAAGTAACCCTTGCTATAAAGTAACCCTTGCTATAAAGTAAATCTTGCTATAAAGTTTAAATCTTGCTATAAAGTAACTCTTGCTATAAAGTAACTCTTGCTGTAAAGTAACCCTTGCTATAAAATAATTCTTGCTATAAAGTAACTCTTGCTATAAAGTAACTCTCGCTGTAAATAAACTCTTCCTATAAAGTACCTCTTGCCATAAAGTAACTCTTGCTATAAAGTAACTCTTGCTATAAAGTAACTCTTCACGTGAATTTGATTAAATACAACTTTATATTTAGAAGCACATCGGTCCATATTTCTGAGGTGACTGGTAATTTAATGTCTGGATAACAACAATATCTATTTATGTATAAATCATACGTTGACGACGATAGCATACACGTAAAATATATTCGAATCGCTACTTATTTTGTTGTCAGGCGATGTCGGAAATACGGCGCTACCATAAACCTCCGAAGTTGGTCCATCATGTAATGAAGGGAGTACTTTTATTATTAGCGGTAAACGAAGAAGAATCCGAGGTAATTATTGTTGTATTTGACGAATATAAAGGAATCGCAATCCTCATACGAAACTGTTATCTGATCGAATCATTCAATTCTCTTTCGACGGATATGGCGTCTGCGCATTTATTCCAAAAGGAAATAATCTATTTATTAATAATTGTTTAGTATAGCAGTAATATTGTACTTAAATCGCAGAAAATAATCCAGCGCCTTTTGAATAGCAATCACTCAGCTTCAATGATTGCCATCTCTTCCATTATATAATTCTATCTATAGTGTTGGTGTCAGGTAGTTTTAGATCTTTAATTGGAAATGTCCATAAAATATACACATGTCTCTTTATAACTCTGACAAAACCTATTTCATATTTGATAGAATTGGCGTGTTTGTCAGCATTACCTGAATCCATACGGCAAGGATGGGATGAATAGGAAAGTTCTAGATTTTGACATCACTTCTGTTGATCCGGAAATAGCAGCCAGATGTCGGGAAATCCTGGAAGATTTTGAGCTAGAAGATATACAAGAAGTCAGCCCTGCTCTTGGAACGTTTTACGTTTGGGTGAACCTGCGTATTCATTTTACAACAATTGAACGCAAATCATGTCAAACGCTCAGTTTACTATTGTTCGCTTACGTATACATCTAGTCATGTAGAAACAGTTTATTTATTTAAAAGCGGGAAAAAATATCCACGATAAAACACCCAATAAAATTAATACATAATGATTAGGTAGAGTAATACTTGATAGTGACAAGCATGTAATATAGCGCTTTTTCTAACAGGCTCTCAGCATGGTTGATCATATTGAAGCGCATCACAACTCAAGTGGTATGAGGCCAGCCAACATCCGGCGACAGAAGGCCATATTTAGCAGAACGAGACTAAGTCAGCTATATTCAAGGGATTATTCTTCAGAAAGAAATTCCATAACTTGAGTCAAAACAATCACAAACGTTCATATATTGCCATCATATAATATTATGATATTGAATTTGATCATTTCCATTAATTCATATGCTACCTATGATGACTATCCTGTGTGAACATTCCTAATAGTACAAAAACATTTATTTATCTATTTTTCGTAACGATTCTGTTTATAATCATTTGTTGCACAAACAATACGATCGGCAATATATTATTTACTATATTTTGATAATAAATGTTAATTCTACTTTGAAGTGTTTTCAGATTAAAATAAAATTCGAAAACCAAAAATAAATCATCACCAACTTTAGATGCTTTGTACTAGTATCATATATTTTGACATCTCGATCGATCGGAAGACATTTTGCTTGTTTACGGACAAATCACAATTATCCTTAATTTTGTATTAAGTTATTTAGTATAATAATGAAGTATAATTGTGATTTATCTGTTAAATAATAACTTAGTAAGTACAATGTTTTGACAATTCTGCCAAAATTCCTGGAGCTTGCACTCAAACAATATTCTAATACTAATCACGAGAAATTTAAAGGCTTGTGCAAGACACCCTGGGTTGAAAGACATTCTTTTTTGGGAAATATTTGGTGAGCTTTATGAACACGAGGCCACTTGTTTCGATGCTATGGTTAATCCACATGTTTTTCCACAGGTTAATGAAAGTCATTGGGATTGGGATCGCGACACCAATACTATGGCTCATGTTTTTGAAACGTAGTCTGCAGAATTTTGGAGTTATTGTTGACTTTACAGTATTGGGGAATAGTTTGGAGTATTTAAAATGATTGTCAGCTAAACTACAAAATAAAATAGATAGTGATGTCTTTGAGACATATACAATGATTGATAATATCAAATGAAAGATTCAATGGTTGAGGGATAACATTGGTGTAAAATTTCAGTGATGGTACGATGAAGCAAAGCAGTTGGCTTCATATATAGGTACTGAAGAGGAAATGCCAAGGGTTCCGAGGGTTCCGAGGGTTCGGTGTAATAGGTCGAATGTACCTGCTGACACACTTCTTCTTTATTACAAGAAATCAACATGCATTCCGTTTATTAATATCATCAAACTGCAACAGTTTTAGAAGCGTTTCTCTGCAGACGACTGTCGGCCAGTGAGTGCTTAGCTGAGCCTACTACCAAATTTAATGATCAATCTAGGGATGCTTCCCCCAGAGCAATTTGCATCATGTCATGATGACCTGCCACATCAGAGGTCATTAGATAACGAGGTATCCAGATGGATCAATATGTGCTGCAGATTGTCTGACACAGCTGATTTATCTAATACTTTGATGAAATCCATAGTATCTGCAGATCCAGATATATTTCCGAACACTAGAAGTTTACTGGTATTCTCTGCTTACCACATATGCCGAAGCAGAGCGTAGTTTCTCTGAGGCTAATCAAAAGCCATTCGAGCAGCCCGATGATTGACACAAGGATTTGTGCCTTAACATTAATGAAAATACATTACAGTAAACGCATCGTTTCCAATCAATTCGCATATAGGTTCATTAAAGAACGCCCTGGACGATTCTTGAAGGCCAGCCTTTGAGACTAACTAATGTAGATTTACATGAGGTAATAAATATTTTAAACATCATTGTTTCTTTTTCATAAATATGCACTTTGAAATAAATGGACACTTTCATGTTTCTAGTAACAAATCGAGTAATCCGCAATAATCCTAACAATTTGTATATACACTGAACCAATCACCAAGTCTCATACCATGGGACTTTCTTCACAAGAATATCTACTTTTGCCAGTATTTATATACAATATACACTTAGAAATTGGGATTTTGTAGTGCTTCAGAACACATCTAAGGTATATGATTTCCAGATGAGCTACCAAAACAAATTCGATCGCACCTTGTGTCACGTGGTATTTTCGTTGCAACGGCGTGCGTACATTTTTAGCAACATGTATTACAATTTTCCATTGCATTCGCCAGATGTCGCTATCATTGCGTCTCTAACCACAAACACTCTTATACAATAGCCCAAAAAAATCTCAAAGATAAACCATGTTAAGCAGGCCAATTTTTGTCATATAATCGGAATAATAGTAAAATAACTTCTTTTCCAAGATGTGACCACGATTACACTACTAGTTCCCACCGACGTAAACCAGCATCAGCACTGTTGTTATTGGAAGACAGCCAATTGGCCAAATGACACCAGGCAACATATATATATATATATATATATATATATATATATATATATTATGTACTTTTATCAAATGAAATTTATGTTTATCCTATATTATGTATCTGTTGCTAAATTAATAGTTGTTGTTGTATGAGGGCCTATGTCAATAGATCTTGCCAATTAAGCTAGTGACATCTGTCAGCAGGATTTAGAACTACTACAATCGGGTCGTAAATACGACCCGTTAATCGCAGAGTCTGGACCACCTTAACTTGAATACCGCACTTTGGTGCCCGGGGAGAGCTATTTTAGCGACATAATACATAATATATCACATTATGACTGTGGACACTTTCATGTTTCTAGGAACAAATCGAGTAATCGGCAATAATCCTAACAATTTGTATATACACTGAACTAATCACCAAGTCTCATACCATGGGACTTTCTTCACAGGAATATCTACTTTTGCCAGTATTTATATACAATATACGCTTAGAAATTGGGATTTTGTAGTGCTTCAGAACACATCTAAGGTATATGATTTCCAGATGAGCCACCCTAACTTGAATACCACACTCTGGTGCCCGGGAGAGCTTGAGCGCTACCTATGCTAAATTGGCGAGGTTTCACTTCGACTTTTTACAGGTCGTGAGTAAATAAACAGTTATGTTCTTTGAATAACACCGACATTCATTGATTTAGCGGGACATTTTGGTGCACGAGATCGCTCATCATAACACTAATAAACGCGAATTTAATAGGCAATAACTTAACAGCACAGACATCGGTTCGTGACACTGAAATTACGACTACGAATACACCGTCGCACAAAATGATCTTCCATACTACAATTTAAACAATTTAAGCACAACTTAACAATATCAGCCTATTATTGTCCTAATGGTTTATTAATTAAAATTACATAATATTGCTGAAGTATAAGTGGTAAAATTAATTATATTGTGGAGATCAATTAACACGTGGTGCTACAAACGCACTCTAAATATTTTGCCGGGGGTGTGTTTATTTAGGATTGCGTAATCAAATCAACGCCGTCATCATGCGCATGCGCATTTGTTAAGGAATTTTAGCGTGTGCTTGCGTATATCTAACGGAAATTGATTTTATCATGGTTGTATGCGAACACAGTTTTTGAACAAATAAAGTGATCAATTTCTTGTGTTTAATGATATTGTATCGGTGCAGAAAGTGTGCCAATTGGCTTCTAAACACTTGGAGTAACATAATTGAAATAAAAACTGCCAAGTCTTTCGGGAAATTCGAAGTGCAACCTCGCCAAACGTGCATGGGTAGCGTATTGGTCCTACTCAGAACAGGGCCAAACATTTGGTAGGACCACCCTTCCTTTTCAGTCCGTACGCGAGATTTGTTTGTATATTTTAACGATCATTGCCGCCGGTGATAATACTCCACTATTCGATCAGTCAGTAAAGGAAAATTAAAGTTAAGGTGGTATTTAATATATGTCTATTCAAAGAACACTGATTTACTAAATAAATTAGATTAAATTGGAAGTTTTATGGGGTAGTTCGCAGAACACATTTCCCATGTATTAGTGGATTGCCGTATTCGTAGTGAAAGTTTACATATAGGCAGTGGCTTTCCCATAGTGTTTCTTCAATACACATCTTTGGCTATTTATAATAATATCGAAAATGGACACGGCAGTTGTAATACAGTCAGAATCCGTTAATCCGACAAGGTTTGTCACATGATATGGCGAATAAACGAGAATGTCGGAATATCGAGTCCGTGATATACCGGTAGTCTCTGTCACACATTTTAAATCATAAAGATATACCTCGGTATTTAAACTAATATTCAATAACCGTGCGCAAGATACGGAATGTCATGGAAGCCATTTATCATTTTCATGTTTTTTAATTACAGACACTATAAAGAAATACTCATCAAATTGGAGACATATTATCTTACACAAAATTATTCAATGATAGAGCAATAATCCCGCATTGATATATTGCATTTGTAAATAAACCCCGTCTGTTCCCATTTCAATTTTCAACTCTCATTTTTTCATTTTGTTGACAATAGCAACATTTAATAATGGAATATGCTGAACAACAAGAAACTAATCTATCACTAGAAGTATTTTCCTATCTGAATTCCAATTGTATTACGCAGTAGATCGTAGTTCAAACTGAGATGTTCAGGACAAGAACCCACCCCACATTGAAAACCATGAAACTCAATCTCTGCTGGTTTGGGCTGTAGCCGGCGTTGATCCGAAGTGTAAAAGCCCGCGAAAATTAGTTGGCAAGGTCTATTGGCGCCAAGTTTTAAGTGAAGGAGGAACTCATTTTTACAACGTTAACACTTCCATGTGGTGTTACTGATATACTGGAACCGAAATGATCCAGAACTTTGGTACATTACACACACACACACACACACACACACACACACACACACCGACTTTGACACACCATGTGAAAGACTAACCAATTAAAACGGTTTGGATATAGTGGGTTCCGCCCATAACACTGTGACACTACCACATAGCATACATGTAAAACATACTGAGAAATATTGAAATAAATGTATTCTGATTGCTATTTAAGAAGTTACTCCCGTTCAATGTTTAGAACTTGAAACAAAACAAATCATGGAGATGGTACAAGTTCTTGCAAGCAATGTCTATTGACTTAATATACATTATTCTTTTTTCCTCAAACATCTCTTTAACGATATTCTGAAGAAGAGAAATGGACTCTTGGCTTATATAGGCATCTATTATTATGATTGTCTAAATTGTATTCCAGAAATATTCATGGCCAAAAGGTACGAATTAATCAGGTAGACTCGATTCTTTCTTAACTGTATACTTTTCATCTGGAATAATTGTGTGGCATAACTAGAGGAAGACGGTCTTTAAATCTTCGTTTTGGCTAAATATTGTTGCGTGACAAAAATCTTGAAGTCATACCACAAGTTTTAACTTGGATACGTGTTGGTAGAGTGGGATTGTCTGTCGAAGATAACAAACCTCATGGCTTGGAATCAACACTAGATTGAAGCAGATGTGTGATGAGCAGTCATTGTTTACGGTCTTATCCAGATTCTATCGTACATCGTCTATTAACAAAACTTTAGTCAGGTTAGTATTTACCATCATTGACTGTGGATACCTTCCAGTTTGATATTAACTGAGGATACTACCAAATCCTAACAGACACTGATCCATCACAGCCTTTACGTCGCTTGAGGTAGCATGGTGGCATGTATGTTACTGTTATTAGATGCCTTCAGGCCATATGCCTACAGTCTATCATAAGTTGTCCTTATCCAGACCCCCCCTCCCCCAACCTAACATATCTTCACTGTTTCAGCTGTTTCATATTACAGTTTTCTTTCTATCGACCAAATTCATCTGGATTAGGACGCGGTCATCACTTTGTTTGTTTGCTATATTCCAAACCGCCCTTTAGCGGGTGCCATCTTCAGGATATTTATAACAATAGATTGGGATCTCATAACAAATAACAAATAATAATAACGTATATTTAATAAAGCATCCTTAATAAAGCGCCCTTGCCACCTGCAGTTCATCTCTTTTATCTTATGTTATCTCGCCTGTTAATCATTCCTAGTTAACTCCACTAATGCTAATGTCAGCGTGTTCGTGGCCAAACTGTCACGACAGTTGTCCACAACATTGTAGCACGTGCGTTGAAACCTTCGCCGGGATTTCTCTCAGAGGTTTTTCATCTTTTTCTTTGCCAGAAAACATTAACATTTCAAAGATAAAAATGCTTTTACTTATATTTGAGAGACAAACATACAATTTACTCGTGAACTTCAGGCCTTTGATGTTTGTGCCTAAATGTTTTAAATTTCAGTTTTACACGTTATCAATAGCGGACGCTTGTGAACTTACATGTATATCAAAGCAAAATCATCAAAGATCCGTGCGAGACAAGCGAGTAAGCTTAACAAAACTCGTTCGCTCGTTCGTTCTCTCGCTCCCCCACTTACTCCCTCCCTCCCTCCTCCCTCCCTCCCTCACTCACTCACTCACTCACTCACTCACTCACTCACTCACTCACTCACTCACTCACTCACTCACTCACTCACTCACTCACTCACTCACTCAACCACTCACTCACTCACTTACTCACACACACTCACTCTCTCACTCAGTCACTCACTCAACCATCCACCCACTCACTCACTCACTCACTCACTCACTCCGGCCACTCAACGATAGCGTCATACAGTGAAGTGTAAGCCAATATAAACTGTTTGTGTTGGCCTCTTGCTTAGTAAAGATTCCAATAGTAACAATGACGTTATAACTGATATGTCAGTTAGTTCATTGGTGTCTATGCTGTAATCGGGCTACACTTTGTATCGGTACAAAGGTAGAACACTTCACCGTCGTCAACCTGTGTAAATATACCATAACTGTTGTATCCTACTGATAATATCTTAAATATATATGTGATGTTTATATTGGGGATGATATCCACAGGTGAAAAAGGTATATGTATGTGATATATTACATAACGACGTTTGTATTTGGCATTTAATTTTGAAGACACATATTCCGTAATAATCACATTTCCTTCACTAGATAGACCTATTCCTTATTTAAGGCTAAGTGAGTTAATGAGTACATCGAATATCAGAAACAGATCCTTTGTATTCTGGTTTGTCACTCCTCCTAGATGGTTACCATACTGATGCACACACTCACACAGACTCACACAATCACGCATATATATATATATATATATATATATATATATATATATATATACTATATACTTAGCTGTAAAATATTAACCTGCTTTTATTAAACATTGTATACATTTGGTGATGGTCCCCTACTCCTCCTTAGTTACCAAATATGTGCAGCTATAAACATTCACTTTATATATACAGACATATATATATATATCAATAGCTTCTACATATTTGTAGTTTAGGGATGGCTGAGGCAGCACTAAGAAATGAAACTCACGACTACTTCAAGGGTAGTTCTAATTCTGAGGATGAAGCTAGTAAGGTGATCGTGAAAGAAAAGAAGCGAATTGAGAAGAATCAACCAAACAATTATCAGGATTCAAAAACGAAACAGGTAAGGTAACTACAGGTTAATTAACCTACTGTTTCATCTTACTATTGTCTTATTCAGTGAGTGTCTCTAAGCAATACTGGAATACAAACATAGTTCAAAGATCGATTAACTGTAGAAAATGGCGTACTAAATCATAGAGTAACGAATACCAAAGGTAAATATGTATTGAAGTAGAAGAAGATGCTGCTGCTGATGATGATGGTAATGACGATGATGACGATGATGATGATAATAATAATAATAATAATAATAATAATAATAATAATAATTTATATGTGACTATAATAGAACCAGGCCCATCTATGTTGGCCTGAGCTACGTATTTACATATAAGTAATAAATACCAACCTATTAGCTGAATCTATAAACGTGTTATAATATAATTTAAGCATGTGACATTCATTAACCGACGAACAAAATGTTCGGATTATTCAGTGAATTTTCAACTTGACATTATCATTAATAAATTTCTATAAACTTTCGTGGTGTTTCTTATATGAATAGAATGTGTTTATGTTGTTATTAACATATATTATATTTGTTTACAGAAGGATAAGACCAAGATCAATGGTAAGGAGATGTATACATTTCAGTTGAAATTAAATCGTTAAATAGTTTTGTCCTTATGGATATATAATATATATATATATATATATATATATATATATATATATATATATATATATATATATATATATTAAGATATAAAACTAATATCTTTATTGATTTTGTTGTCTGTACAGCCGAAGACATTCTGAGGCGAGAAACTCAAAAATTCAATTCTCAGACTAAACAACCGACGAAAAAGCGCGCACAAAACGATGCAGGTAAGAACCAGAAGAAGGGTCAGAAGAAGAGCATATCAAATACAGACGACAGCTATTCTTCTAGCTCTGATGAAGATGACAAAGGAAACAACCAGGCGAAAGGCGAAAAGGGTAAAAAAAAGAAAAAGGAGGCAAGTTATTTTCATAGATAGCGGGGTAGGCTAATACGTATATATCCACTAAATATCGTAACTTTATTAAGCAGTACTTTATTTCAGGGATGTGCTGATATTAGAAGAATTAAAATATTACATCCTCATCATCAGAAGTTGATTTTCCCGAAATTTATTGGGCAGAATTTAAGAAGGTTAATTGTTTGTTAAGAAGTTTATTTAACTACTAGGCGACAATTAATGCAACTTCATTGTTATTTGTTTAATATCCGCTTTCTCTGTTTATAATTTTATCCAAATTTGGGATGGCAGCTGCTCCCCCCCCCTCCCCCGAGTCGTACGCGCATGGTAATGGTTCAAAGCAATAGATAACCTTGTTTTGATAACAGGCAGAAGCACGTAACTAAATATTAATCCAATCAATCATTACTATCATTACAGTTGGTTCACGTAGGTGTCATATATAATTGTAAATTTATATTTCAGGTTTCGGTGTATATTTCTTAATATACCGTGTATTGTATAGTTGCATCGATGGTTTATCATTTTGTTTAATCACAAAAAGAAACGAAGAAATATTCTCTCAAATGTTCTCCGTAGTAAATAAACTTTGATTTGTTCTCTTTTAATATGCAGGCAGACTGGGTGACGCCTTACAAAGGTGAGCAAAATATATCAGCTTAGAGAAAAAAGAAACTTACTATTCAATAATTAAACTATATAAAGTTCCTTCAGCCAACTGGTTGACATTTGTAATATTAAACGGTGTACTTAGGCTAAACATTGATGATAGGCTAAGCAGTGAGGTCTAAATAGCAATTTGTCCGTTTGTTTATCAAATTGTAATGCACTTTTTCCAGAATTTAAGCAGAACGCCATAAAACAGCGACTGAGAGAAGGCATTAAAAAGCAAGATACGCAAATGCTTAAGCGAGCTATGAAGGATGCAGAAATGGTCGGCATGAAAAAGAACGAAAAATACCTCGTAATGGCTAGAGATACTGTCAAAGCCCTAGAAGAAAGGAACAGTAAGAATATAGAGCTTAACAATAAACCATGTCTATGCCAAATTATAATTTACGACTTACTAAATCTAATAGGGGATGCTATAATTTAAAAACGCACTTTGTGGGGTAATATTGTAATTCAAAAGTACCAGATATTCCTGGAATAATTAATTATCTACCTGAATGTACTTGATTGTTCTGACAGTCAACTAAATTTAAGTTGCAAATAACCACTCAGAGTCCTTTACTATTTCAGAATTGAGAGCGGCCGTTAAGAAGGCAAAAGCCGAAGCTATCAAGAATGAGATAGACGTTATAACTAGAAATCTGTCCTTTTTTGTGTCTCACTGTCCCGGAATCCAGAGAGAGGTTTGTCTGTAAGACTATATACAAAACAAACCTGCTCTGATCTCTTTCGTCCTCCATTCCAAGGTTCAGACGGCTCGATATTCCGGCTTTTTTAAAACTCTAATCATTTCATCCTAATTATTTATTTAAAGCATTTATTAAGGATAAATGGATATGATTAACTGTGAGGCATGTAATACCAACATATCGGTATAAAATATTGACAATTAAACACATAGTGTTGTAAGTTCTCTTCCATAAACGGCAGTCGAACACTCTTCTTCTATAAATATATAACTGTATAATTGATATCGTTTATATAGGAATCTGAAGGGAGGGGCGGGGGTGTTAAAAGAATGTGTTGATAACTAACCTATTACTGTTGGCCATTTATTAGCTAAAAGTTAGGTGCAGTGTTTAAATAGGAACATAAATTTTGTTTAGCTCAAATGAGAAACCTCTGACTGGCTATGTTTCAACCAAAATATCGAATATATATGGGTGCATATTCGATTACCCCTAATGGGTCAGAAAAAAGGGTAAATTATTTTACAAATGTATTAACATGTATTAACCTGTTATTCCAGTATGCGGAACTCCCTATTACCATCTTAAGAACATCCACCGTTAAAAACATTCTTGACACAAGAAGCACTTGTAACTGTAGTCCATTCCTTTGTTATATCTCGTATAGACTATTGTTACTCCCCATTTATTTGTTTATGGTAATGCGCATTAATAATACAATTTGTCTATTGAATAATGATATCTCCTTTGCCTTGATATTTGGGATACAAACCACCTGACGTTGATTTTGTTGTTCTAATATTTATTATTGCTGCTAGTGTCTGTAAGGGTCTGTGATGTCTGGACGAAATATTGTCTTTATATTGATTAATGCAGACTTTGAGAGTCTGAAGTCTTCAAAGAGGAGAGGATTTTAAGTTGCCTTCCATACCTCGAATGGGCTGAAAAATTGCGTTGAGAGTCCATAGGATTGTATGTTTATTGGAAGTGAGGGTAGAGGGATATGGATGAGGGATGGGTGAAGCTAATTAAATGTATGTGTCTAGAAACGTAGTAAGCTACCGTTCAGGACATTATGTCCGGATACTTTGGTGGTTTGATGCCAATATTTGAAAAACAGATCTGTGCTTCAACTGGGTCGAGTTGAGTTGGTGGAAGATAAACCTGTCTGTGAGATGGTATAAATTTGCCCGGGGTATGTTGTGCATGTTCTACCTCTTCTAATCCTGTCGCTTCGTTCGCTAGTTTGCCTGCTCGGACATTGTCATCTAGCTTTGCATGGCTTGAAACCCAGTGAAGGACGGACTACTTGAGTTTCACATTGCCTGAAGGTTGATGACGCGATAAACAGTTATGTGGTGACTTCTGGATAAGTGCGGAAATTAGATGGGGAGATGATGGTGAGTGCTCGCATAGAGATCGAGTGGGTGATGAATCTTTATTGGAAAGGTTGTTTGGTTATCCAGAGTAGTGCAACTTTAACTGGATCCGGCTCAGCTAATATGATAGGGTGTGATTAGGGTGGTGATGATTGATGATTTACGGCAACTTTTATGCACGTGGTAGGCTAAATGGACTGAGCGACCTCCAAAGGTAACGAGGCGAAGTCGAAGATGAAACACCTTCAGATATGTCTACGCCGAGATTCAAACTCAGGTGATAGTGACCTGTGATCCAACGCACTACCAGTTAGACCATGGAGGCGCCCTCGGTATGATTAGGGATGATGTCTTTTATTTCTTCGTTCGTTTAAAAATATGAAGCATGCCCAGACTGTGGTTCCGTTTGTTTGGGAGCTGACATTTGTCTAGTTGTTGACAGTTGGTGTGTTGCTTTCATTCAACTTAGCTATTATAATGGTGGCTGCTATTGTTGCTACTTCTAGATCAATTTCCGTCGGGAATGCATTTTATATAACTATTCGAATGGGTGTATTTTTGGTCATGGTGCAGGTTCCATGGAGTTTGGAGGTGCGATTCGCGATGTGGCAACTTCCTTCCGGAGCCAAGTTGCCTTTAATTCACAGGAAGCGTCACCACAGACTGTTGGATCTTTTTGCATTTCTTCTTGTACTCGGTGTACGTTGTTGATCTGTATACGTTTGGTAGCTTATCTCGTGAGATAGCTAACTGTTTCATTTTTATTGAAAGATGGATGGGCACAATTTCTGGTTCTTCTTATACCAAAATGGAGCTAGTCCCAAAATGTGTCGTAGTGTAATTTGTTGTATTCACTCTAAGGACTATATTGGAGAATTGCTGACCGAGAAGAGGACAGAAGCCGATTATGACATAACTGACTGTATCAGGGACTTTAATAGAGTGATAAGTATCTGCGTGTTAACTCCGATCTTCAGATTTATGATGAGCTTAATCAAGTTGGACCTAGAGTCGACTTTACGTTGTGGTTCAGCTACATTCGGCTTGTTAAGAAGTATTCTATAATCGTTGTATTTAAGCGATTTGCATACAATACAAATTGGATAATGAAATTAATTGAGCAAATTGTTTACTGACCATGTATAATAATAATATAATAATTACAAACTTTTATAACGTCAGTATCATCGAAAAGAATCGAACTCTGACCTTTCCTGTGTCCATGTTTAGTGATATGTCGTTGTGAACTTTCAGTAGAGCGGTTTCTATAGAGAGAAATTATTTGTAGGCAGACTGAAAAACAGTGGCCAGGTGATTACAGTTTATGTGAACGTTCAAACGACTGGATACGACTTCTTCTAATAATTTAGATATGATAGATGGATTAAAATTAGGTCTATAGCTGTTTAGGTCATTGACTGGTAAAGACGTTTCCTTAAGAAGAGGGTTTACGCGGGCATGTTTACCTCTCTATCCATCGTATGGCTTGAGACAAGACTTTGACTATTTTAGATGGTAATTGGAAATCACCTGTATACATAAGTAGTTGGACACCACATCGACTTCATGTAATAATACGACAAACAGGCACATACGTGCAATGTTTTGATGAGTAAACGATTAGTGCCGGTCAACTGCGACTTCATATATGAAATAATCAGCGTGTGATTGGCATATTGGGGCCTGATATATGTTGGCGATAATCGAATAACGAGAATCTTTACAAAGAGGGTGCTATAATGGGTAGAAATCTGTTCTCATTGTTCTGATAAGCTATGATGGCGTTATGGAGTGGCATAACATAGATAGTTTATATATAGATATTATATATATATATATATATATATATATATATATATATATATATATATATATATATATATATATATATATATATATATATCTTTTCTATCAGCATTACCTAATCTGCCAAACTAGTGTCGACAGCTGAAATTCTGAGTCGTCGGAACAATGGCATCATCCTTCAACACAGCCCCACATATTCATAAACACACTAGTACTAATCGATTTATTTGTTCATAGTTTCTAAATCTTAACTGATGAAATAAATATCGATCAGGTTTTTGAAGCGCAGCGTCAACTTGAGGACATTGAACGATCTAAGAAAAGAGAAAGAGAAGTTAGTGTTGTGATAAACCAAGGTACCATGTCAGCCATTAAAGGCTTTAAGGAACCACCAACGAAGGTGCACAGAGTTATGCAGGGATCCTTTCTTCTACTGGGATACGACTTGGATAAAACATCGGTGCGTGCGTGCGTGCGTGCGTGCGTGCGTGCGTGCGGGGTGCGTGCGTGTGTGTGTGTGTGTGTGTGTGTAACACCTTGAGTTTACTTTATTTTTAAAAAAAAATGTTGGTTCATGTTAGCCAGAACGATTATAGCGTAGTCTAATTATACGTATTTCTTAATTCAGGAATGGAGATTTATTACTTCAAAATGTAATGGGAGTACCTTAAAGGGGATATTGGATTTTGACGTGTCTCAGCTCCATCCAGATATTGCAGCCACGGCACAGAAAGTACTTCGTGAGCAGAATAGGAAAAACCTTTACTCAATTAGCGAAGCAGCGATGAGCTTCTACGTATGGGTAAGGCAATTTTAACAATTATTATTGATAACTCAGTATGCTAGAAGGAAGCTATCGTCGTAGCAGCTTTATATTATTAGCATACACTTTAAAGAAGCTGTTCTATTCCGAGTTTTAAAACAGTTCGCTGGAATAGTGTGGAACGGTTATATAACTGCGCTGCAAATCTTTCTCGGTCAGGTTTCGATACCTAATCATACCTGTGTTCGTCGTACCTTTGATGGGGCGCCTCCGCGGTCTAACGGTAGCGTGTTGGATCACAAATCACTACCACCCGTGTTCGAATCGCAGCATGGGCATATCTGAAGGGTGTCTTCATCTTTGATTTCGCTTCATTACCGTTGGAGGTCGCTTGGCCCATTTATCCTGCCATGTGCACAAAAATGGCTGTAAAACATCATTCATCGTCAATCAGTAGCACTTTTAACTACGATATCACCCTTCGGAACTGAGACCTTGTGTCTTGCTCCACGTACGCCACCGGTATTTGCTGGCGTATAGTGTGTCGTCCATTTTATGTCGTATCATACGTCTGAATTATGTTACAGGGAATGGGAACAGCCGATGAATGTCAGAAGCTAAAGGGCAAGGGAAAAGTGATAGGAGTAAAACGTCAGAACGAGATCTTCTCCAAGAAGCTCACCGAAAATGAGGATCAGTCATCGGCCTCTTCAACAGCTGACGATAAAAAGATACAAGACGACACTGTGTCACAAGATAATCGTAGTGATCAGAATTTGGCAAATAGCCAGGAAAAGTTTGATCAAAAATAAATCGCCAAGAGATTAGAACCATCCTAAAGGAACTGTGCTGCCTGATTATAATTCTCCACTTTATATTTTACATCCCAAATAATTGAAATGGCTGAAAAGCTACGTCCTTATTTTGATCAATCATATTAATAGATAAGTGCATTTTAGTCTTGAATAGATTAACCTGTTCTTAAAACTTAACAATGTTTTTTTCCTAGTAAATAACATTCATCATTCAACTGGGTTTTGTTATACTAATGTAAACTGATTTATACTAATGTATACTAATGCATGCCAATGTATATTTTCATCCAGAATTGCACCATAATATCCATTGACTAGCATAATTTAACGAGTAAACAAATAAAATATAAATTGCATAAAACATCTGCAGACATCGAAATAAAAATCTTACCATAATGTAAAACAATTAAGATAAATATAGAAGTTAACACACACATACACACACACACACACACACACGCGCACACACACACACACACATATATATATATATATATATATATATATATATATATATATACGTAAGTTACAAAGAAATGCATGATGGATGGATCTATTCCTAGTTCAGTTTGACACATCCACCTGACACATTGCAGTTTATGATCATCCTATCTAGAACCAGAATAAAACAAATCCTTGATACTAGTCTATCTCATACAGCTAACCGTTTTATTGGAACTTATCCAATGTACATCATTGTAATTGGTCAAGAGGTCTAGCGAACTTCAAAACATATAACATTTCCAAATGTTCGTCAAAATAAATTTCGATTATGTCGATTATTGTTTGCATTGAAATACTTATACTTTTAGGCTACAGCCAAATGTATCATATTTATTTTACAGTTGAATCAGAATCAACTTACTTTAGCAATATGTTATATTTATATTGTGGGGCTATACTATACTGTAAAATAGTATAACAAGGAATGAAGTACCAGCACAGTTACTGGAATTGCGAGTATAATCTAGAAATTTCCTTTGAATCAAGTCAATTTAAATTTATTCCACCAATGTTTGTCTATCACACCCAATTAAATTCCACTAGAGATGGGTATTTGGATAAGGAAGAAAAACATTGCAGAGGAAAAAGGGGTAAAAGAAAAGAAACAGCTCGCTTGAGTTGGTCTTGACGAGTCAAATTATTTCGCAGAATGAGAGAGCAGCAGAACCCAAACATTTTAAATATTCAGTTCCAATTCCAATTCCGCGGTTTGGCATTGACTCCATGTCTGATACAGACAAACATATGTTAATATCTCAAACGTAACTGTAATTTAAGGTTGGTTCAGACACCAAGGAGAGGTGATTGTAGAACTGGGAAGAACCAACCAAAAGGGAAACCATAGTTCCAAAAAGAAAAATGTGATTACTATGTATAATTTAATATGTAATTAACCTATCATTTTATATATCACATAATCTTATTCAATAAATGTGATTAAATAAAATAGGAAATTTTCAAAGAACGACAAGCAAATAGAGTGAATGGTTGTTTTGCATATAGGGTGTTTTAAATACAGTGAATTTATATCAATATATTAGCGGAAACGTTTAATATGTTATGAAACGTATACACATAATAACATTTTGTGGCCGGCTCACAAAGTGGGTGCAAAATTCAATGGATCTGAATTATGACAGAATGAGTAAACACTATTTCATTTACTGATAATGGCTTAAATGAATAAACTAATAGACAACAAGGCTGAAGTAAATATTGATATAATCGATCATTTGCACTGATATATATATATATATATATATATATATATATATATATATATGTCCCATAAAATAATTGATTTTAAAGATTTTACGGTACATTTTAGTAAGACACTGTTTTTATGTTTAATCAAACAATATTTGATTGTGTCCTCTTATGTGTTCTCCATACTAGGTTGACAGGTGATCAAGAAAATAATGTGGAATTATAATGTTAACACCAACACCATTAATCGTATATCTATCCAGTTTGTTTATATTTCTTAAGCTCAGCAGATTATACCCCGACACTGAGATTTGTCAGCATTTTTAATCAAAGAAGGCATAAAAATACTAGCCGAGTTACAGCTACTAGCAACTGACAACAAAGCAGACATTATTATAGTCACTGAAATAAAGCCAAAATACAGCTTAGAGCCAACAACTACACAGCAACTAAAATTACAAGAGTACGTCACATATCCTAACCTAGAACACCAGGAAATATCAAGAGGTATTGCCATATACAGAACAGAAAAACTAACTGAACATACCAATGAAATTAAGATAGCCTCCGACTTCAACGAATGTCTGTGGTTGTCCATGAATCTACGTGGGAATGATAAACTACTATTTGGATGTATATATCGTAGCCCTTCGATGAGTATTGAAAATGATATGAACATGTATGATCTATTACACAGAATATCATCCTTAAAAGCAACTCATCTCATGATAGTAGGAGACTTCAATTACCCACAACCAAAGGTAGCCAGCACACAAACCAAAACTTTGTTGATACAGTTCGTGATGTATTTTAACACCAGCATGTCACAGAACCTACTAGGTACCGTCATGGACAGAACTCTAATGTCCTGGACCTCATCCTCACAAACGAGGAGAACATGATTAAAAGCATAGAATGCATACCACGACTAGGTCTCAGTGACCATGTATGCTTAATGTATAACCTTGATGTGTACATACCAGAACTGAAGAAATTAAAGCCCAAATTCTGCTGCCACAAAGGCGACTATGTTGGCATGAAGAAGCACCTAAAAAAATAGACTGGTCAGAGAAATTACAGGACAGAATGCGGAGGAGGCATGGTTATATTTTTCCACTGAGTTCAGCAATGCAATGAATACTTACATACCAAAATCCACGCCGAAAATGGACAAAAGAAGACAAATCTGTATAATGCTTGGAAGCATTACACACAAACAAGCGACTATATTTACTATGTCAGGGCTACCCAAGAGAAAAACGAACTGACCACAATGACGAGAAACTTATGCCGAGAGTTTGAAAAGGACATAGCCAAGAATATTAAGACTGATCCTAAAGCTTTCTGGTGGTACACCAATTCAAATTTGAAAAGCAGACCAAAGTTAGGTGATCTAGTGGATGGAGATGGAAAGTTAACTCATGATGACAATGAAAAGGCAGAATTGCTCAACAGGTTCTTTACATGTATTTTTACTCAGGAAGACACCAGCAATATCCCAAAACTTGACACAATTCACACAGGAACAGCACTCACTCACATAGAAATAACTCAAGAAAAGATTGAAAAGAAACTGTTAAAGCTTAAAGTCACCAAATCTCGACTTCAAGAAGGCGTTCGACTCTGTCTCCCATAAAAGGCTGCCGTCTAAATTAGTTGCATATGGCATAGGAGACCCCATAAAGAAGTGGATCAAAAGCTTTCTAATGAATCAAAAACAGTTGCAGTAAATGGAATAATGTAATCATGGTCGGAGGAACTTAGTGGTATCCCCCAGGGTAGTGTTTTAGGCCCTATATTGTTCGTTATTTTCATAAACGACTTGCCAGATGCAGTGACCAATACCACTAAGATATTTGCAGATGACATCAAACTGTTTAGAGCTATCAGAGGATCTGAGCACCGCGAGAATCTCCAAAATGACTTAAACCAACTCGTCAAATGGTCTGAGAGATGGCATCTTGGATTCAATGAGAATAAATGCAAAGTATTCTACTTAGGCAACTCAAACCAAAAGCACACATATGAGATGAATGACACAACTTTAGACATAACCCACGCGGAGAAGGACCTAGGTGTCACAGTGGATGAAGACCTAAATTTCCACAAGCACATAACTAATGCTGTAAATAAAGCTTTTAGAATGTTAGGCTTGACCAGGAAGACCTTCACACTCCTCCACGAAACAACAGTGTCAAGACTATTCACAGCCATGGTAAGACCGCACTTTGAGTATGGAAATGTGATATGGCATCCGAGGTATAGAGGAGACAAACTAGAGGTTGAGAAAGTACAGAGAAGGACAACTAAACTGATCCCAAGCATTAGCCATCTCCCATATGAGGACCGACTTAAATTCCTAAAGCTGCCATCTTTGGATTTCAGAAGGCGACGAGAGGATATGATCCATGTATTTAGGATTACCAATGGTATGGACAGGCTAGAGTTTCGACAGTGAGAGAGATGTACAATGTTATGCAATGAGTCTTTGTTTTACTAAGTTGCAACATAAATGAAACATCAGTGCGTTTCGTTGAGAGAAATTTGATACAAAGTTTATTTTATCATTTGGTACATATATTAGCCTGGAAGGCGGTGTAATTGTTAATAACATTTCTTTCTTCAGAACTGGTCTTATATTACTTCGAAATATAATCAGAGTAAGCTAAAGCAGATACTATATTTTTATGTGGCTGGGCTGCATCCAGATATTCTTGCCATGACACAAAGGGTTCTTAGTAAACATAATGTCGAAAGTCTTCGAAAAATCAACAAATCAGCGACTAGGTTCTAAGCATGGGTAAGCTATTTGAACAATTATCGTTTATAATACAGCATAGGGGAGAATCTGAATGACCAATAAAAGTAACCTCTATAGATTCAATTAATGTCAGAGGGCATGTGCCATGTCCTAATAATGACTTCGGTATCTGTTAGCGTGTAAGTAGTTTTATGTCGCGTTATACCATCTATGTTTTACATGGAATAACGACTGATGAATATCAGATACCAAAGGTTAATGACAAGGTGTTAAATGTCAAATGTTAGAAGAAAATCTTCGTTATGATAGAATCGGCCTCTTCAAAAGCCAATTGACAACAAAACAAATGTGTGAGATCGTGCCGAGTCACAGGACCAACACAGTGACCAGAGGCAGACTGGCAATTTGGAAATTTATCGCACCAAATAAATCAATGAGAAATCTTGAGGATTAATGACATGGAAATACTCTGTGTTAAGAACTTGTTGTATTTACAGTCACACACTGATGCCGTTTTCGTCGATTTTCAATGGACAGCGTTGCGCCTCTTTATTATATTTAATTTGGGGGTATATTCGAGAAACTTTTAGATGTCCACCGTCTGATTTTCCATAGATATAGCATGCCGGGTTATATTACAACTTCCTGGAAATGCGAGAAAATCGACCATATGACAACCGGGTATCTGACGCGCCCATTCTACGGTATCAGTGAAGGCAACTCCACATATGCGAGCTCAGCATCGGACAAGTTTCTATTCACTGTGCATGCGTATAAAATTTTCTGTTCTGGTCACGTGCAAGTGTTTCGTGTGTACTTGGTCTGTATTTCATAATTCGCACCAGGGAGTAGATGAACCGAGTGAAATTTGAAGTTTTGATTCAAATCAATCACATTAATAGACATGGCATTTATCGTTCACCATTCACACCCACACAATGATGTTATAAACTCATTATAAATTCTATTATATGCAGCCGACCCTTTTAGTCAAAAGAATGACATACTAGATGCACGAGATTTAGAAAGATAAACTTTATGTCTTAATTTTGTCTCTTATATTTAAAACGCTGATTAATTAAGCTGGGTCATTTTTAGTTCCATCCAGCTCATGATATTAACCAGACGGTCGCCACATTGGAATGAAAATCATTAGGCATTAATATCACTTGTTGTAGACTAAACAATTATGGATTTAATTATAACAAATATATGTCCTACAGTTATTATAATTGTAAGATTAATGACAAACATTTGACCACTAAACAGACCGGACTAATAATTACCTGATTAATTAGAAGATCTTCAGGCATGGGAGAGAAACTTAAATGTTTAAATGAAGAGAGATGAACACAATCTGTTTAACATACGACGAACTTAAGGCTCTGAACGATTCAGGATTTTCACAAGAATACCAAATGAAACAAGGTGAATATTGTAGAATGATCAGAGAGAATGATAATTGAAATCAGTTGAAACCATAAACATAGGTTTTGGTTGGAAACAAACAAAGGGGATTGGCTAAATACTGTAACACTTTTCATATAAATATCATAACAATTTAGTGGTTCATACATAATAACATAAATGGTACATTTTATCTATAGCAAGAAATGGTGCCACACACACGCGTACATTTGTGTGTGTCATTTATTATAACTGGTTTGGGCTATTTAACCTTGATCTTGATATAACATATGCAGTTGCATAATGGCACAAGCAGAGGTCAGAACTTGTATCCAGATAATGATTATGTTTTATCTATTAATGCTAGTTTTGCGCCCATGATAGGCTAAATGGGCCGGAGCTTGTTTACAGAATAAACTGTTTTTAATTGTTGCTGCTTTGTAAAAGTCAATAAATGGCTATAGATAAATATGTGAATGGGGATTTTTTTTAATTCACCATTTTACAAATTAACATCTCACTGGATCTTGTTATTATGTTTTATCGTAGAATGACTTATCGTATGCATGTAGTTTAAATGGTGCGACTATCCCAGTTATATTTTAACTCATCATTGTTTGTACAAATGAGCAGAAGTTCTAATAAACATCCCTTGCAAGTTTTGGGGATTTTAAATGGTTTGTTGGGTGCCTATCCATATTATGAATGGTGACTAAAAGTAGGCAACATTAAATGACAGTTTTGTGCCAATATCTCATTAAACTCTAGTCGCTTGGGTACAATAATAAATGTAAAGTGTATGACACCTTTGTTTCTTGGCAACAAATTTTAAAAAGTAAACTTTCAATAAATGCCATTAATCTATTCAACATCGTATAACCAAGAATACCCCTAAATTTTAAACATCAGGTACAAATTGCTATAGCTAGAATAAAAGAAACATTTTGAAATGCTTCACACCAAATGTAATAATTATTTTAAGAAAGTCAAAGGTAAGTTTAGACTTACGATCAAGTCCATTCTTAATATTTCTGACAAACTGGCTCATTTTCAACTGATCATTGTTGTGTGACGATATTTATCATTCATTTCCGTTGATGCTTAACAAATCCACATCAATTCTAAGTGAACAGTGCTGTACAACAACATTTATTATAACAATAATTTATCCCTTTCAGAGTAATCCCTCCCATAAACAGTGAATTTTCCAACATTTATTGTGACTGTCAAAGCATACACATTCCGTCCATTTATTGTACACACACTCTGAGCTACAACAGCACTGCTTATATCTACAACTCAAGTAGCATAATAGATTGTCCAGCATTAGATTGGTTATTAACTAAATTACTATATATCAGCTGATATTAACAAAGTGATATGGTTATAATGACATAATAAAATTTAAAAAATAATATAACAAAGGAATGAGTGCAATCAAATGATAACATATGACACCTATGATTGTGATATGTGGTAAAATTCAGTGTTCAATAAACAAACAAAACATATGAATAAAAAAATAACAAATACTAAAGAATATAAATGGTTATCATATTCACTCAAACAACTAAAAACAAACCATCGCATCTATCTGTGAAGCTAAAAACGCAATTACATCGGAAAGGCAGAGCAAACAATCTGGACAAAGGCATATATTATTAACAATGAAGTTTATACCATTTTTATATAGTGAGAACACTAAAGACTAGAAGACTACTTTATACAGTTTAAACTGAAATAATGAACGGAATGACACAGTTAAACAAATAGAGCCACCAAAAAGGTAGACAGTAAAAATAATAATACAACTCTTCAAAACCAAATTTTTCAAACATTGGCATAGACTAGTGACCAGTTTTATCAATATCCAGATAAGCCAACCCAATGACAGCGATGATACACTGAATGCACTAAATTTGTCATTAACCTACAATTAGCTATGTCTGTGATAAGAACGTACTGATATAAATAGTTCATAGTTCTAAGAAAAACAAAGATCAAATGAAACTATATGTTCGTATGCTGTGCTTGTACAGTGTGGAGATCATCACTTTGTAAACAATTAGTTTGTTAACCAATAAAAGCTGTTCAACATTTTCCTTGCATAGTCTACCCTGAACTATTAATGACTTAATAACCAATTAGCAAACATAGAAACAGCTGATGACTATTATGTCAATCAAACTTTTACGGCAGACTCTACTTTTGACTGTAGTGTTTGAAACATATGTCAACCCATGCAAAAATATATAAACCAGCAAGTTTATAGAATGGGCAACCACTAATTTCTTAAATCCATGCCCATAATAAATAAACAAACCAATTTCAAGCCACAAGACCTTCATTAATGTAGACAATATTCTAGTTCTGGCCCAGTTCAGTATTGACAAGGTATTTACTGACTATTTATTTTCACTGTATGATAAATAATTAAATCATTAGTATTTTTATAGAAAAATCAAAAATAATAAATTATTACTTTGTTACTGCCTTTATTAGGTTTAAATCATTTACTGGTGTGCTTAGAAAACAGCACATCTCTGCAGAATTGAAAAACCCTTTTGCTGTAATGCAATAAACAATACTTCAAAACTGTTCCACTGAATGCAAACAGTTCTGAGTTAATTCATGTGGGAGTTGATCTATATTTAAATTTAGAATTTGATCTCATACTGGAAGCTTGATATAGAATAAACTTATTAAAAATTTATTAAATGAAACTGTGTAAGTATTAATGCACGCACGTACGCAGGCACACACACACACACACACACAAAACATTACTCCTATTAAAGTAATATCAATATTATTACAACTAGCATCATCATCATCATCATCATCATCATCATCACCATCATGTCATGCTCTTTGAGAAAGAAGCCAACACACATCACAGATTATTAAAATACTGACATCCAAAAATGAACAGGACAGGAGCAGTTTTGAGATCACAAAATGTATCACATTTGATCAAGAGCTGTTCATTAAACGATCTACCATTGTTAATTATTGCCATGATCCCAATACCCTGTACTGTGATGATGCTGGACACACTACAGCCGTACTACTATCTGATCATTGGAGTTGGTTGGTGTTTCCGGTGGTGTCAGCTCATCAATTGAGCTATCCTCTTCCTTCATTCCTGTTGCATACTGAAGCTCCAGCTTAGCCGCATGTATACGAAACAGCAGACGTGATTCGAGTGAGTATTTCTGGTACCGTCTGTGAAATCAACAAAACTAAACATTAATCTACTGCAACTTGTTATACTGAAACTTCTGATCATTGTCATCCAATATATCCAGTTGACAATGAAATATTAATTCTGCTGTTTTATGGCTGCTTTTTCATACATGATAAGGGTAAGAGTTAATATTGAGCGAACGCAAATAATTCTGTTGAAATTCCTGAACATTATCCAGAGAATATATCTGGTTGGTTTGCATCTATCATACAATGGATGTACTTACTTAGCCATATCAAGAAAACTGGATGCTGCATTCAGGTCCCCCTTTTCTATGTTCAGCATGCCAAGTTCCACCAAGGAGTAAGGAATCAGATACGTATCTTGTTTTACGTCCTTTTCACTGAAACCATGGATAAGTTATCAGTTAAATGTAATTATAAAATAATGTTGTATGCAAGGAAAATTGATATAATGGGATATTTGAAACTTATCTGCTAAGTTCAGCTGATCTTTTGTTAATATAAAGTACTCAGTATAACAAATTTGATAACGTTCCCAAATCACAATTTTATACAAAAATAAACTTTGGAAATGTGAAGATCTAAAAAAATGGATTAAACTGCTAAGGGACACAAAAAAGATTTGATTGAGAGCTGCTGAAATATTTTAAATTTCACTTGACCTCTCCATGTTGCCAAGTTCCTAAAAAGTAAGCAATTTAATAAATGTGCATCAATAAGATTCCATGATTATCAGTGTTTCAAACTACAACATTTAATGTATGCAAATATTTTCTTGTTTATATTGTATGTCACATGTTATGTAAGAGTGGTAGGGTATTCAAATAAGTTGTCTGGCTTTTGGGGCCCTTTTTCTAGATGTTTAAAAAACTTGTGATCTGCCAACACTAATTTCAATTTCCAGACCATTTAACAGCACACACACACATGCATGCCCTCACACATACACACACACAATTTAACAAAAAATCAATCACATACTAATAAGAATTAATATACCTACTTGGTACATAAATGTAACAAGCACTGTTCAGCTTCAGTTAATTTTCCCAGATATCTCAAACATGTCCCTTTCAATAACATCACCAAGCAATAGTCATCAGTGTAAAATGGGTATTTGGCTGAAATAACATATGATATATTTAGAATTAGTAACAAGGCACATAAAATTACAAGTCTGTTCATCGGTTTGTGTGTGTGTGTGTGTGTGTGTGTGCACATGTGTTTTAGTAGCGCATCAAAAGCATTGTCACAGGGAATGACAAATTATTGATACAACCTTTGGATGATTTACCAGGGGCTAAATTTATAGAGGTGATATATAATATCACACCTCTCTTTAACTTGGCATGTAACATGCTCAGGTAATAATATAGTACTTGTGAGGATGTCTCAGTTAAATACCTAATAAAACGTATTCATAGTTATCTCATAATTGCTGTAATTCTTTTCAAAGCAGCAATTTAGAAATCATACAATTCTATTTCCATTGACTACAAGGATCAATTTCTACAACAGACAGTTTTGTTGAAACAACAATAAAATGTTCAAATAGGTTCATTTCAATCTGAAAGTGAGATTTAGTGTAAATCAGATCACCATTTACATTGTGGCCTCGGGTGAAATACATCCAGATTCACAGTTGTCTAAGAACGCACACAACTGGAAGCATTTAGTGTGTGTGTGTATGCATGCATTTACAATATAAAATAATCAAAGAATGTATGCAAAGTGAGTACATGAATGGTTCATTTAGCCTCAGCACTGACCAATTCCCCAGGGAAACATTCAACAAACACCAGTATGAGTTGGAGACAAACCCACAACTTCGAGGCTTGTGGCACAATGATCTAACCACTGGATTATCAGAAAGTGCAAATTCACACAAAGAACATATTTTAAAGGGATAGTCTGCATTCATTTCAAATTTTAAGAACTAATACAGCTATACTCACAAATATCATAAATAATGTCAAAATGTGTAAACAATCACCACATATTAAATAATCCACTTCAAAGTACTGATTAATTGACTTTTAATGGCCTGTGGGCGCCACCAATTTGAAGCTAGACACAGACTAGAAGCTGCTGAATGCTGATGTCACTTGGGCCTATCCAGTTGACCTGAAGTCTGTAGAGCCCATACAAAAGCATGTAAACAAGTTTAAGCAAAGAATTATTCCAGAACTAAATAGCATTATCTTGTTAAAATTATGTCATGAATGATATACAACCATATCAATTTGAGCCAGAAGGAACCTGACAAAAGGAAGATGATTCAAAATGGCTCAGATATTAATGCTCAAGAGAAACTATAATCTGTGTCAGTATAGAGATCACCGATGTGACATAAGAGCATTTCAGTTTTCTCCTTCCCACCTTCAAATCTGGCTTCCAGTGCAGCCGTAATGGTGGCACTCCAGTAATTTGCATTATTTCCCTAGGTCTATGATATCAGGTATATATTTTGTGATTATTATTGTGGAAATTGTGGTTACTGTTCTAAACATTATATATTTAAAAATTATTTTCTGAGGGTGGACTGTCCCTTTAAGCAAATAAATATGGTGAAAACTTAATTGATACTGTATATACTCATGTGTAAGATGCATTCGCATATAAGATACACCTGCTTTTTGGACCAATAAACCCACTCTAGAGTCAAACCTGCGTAAAAGACGCACTAAAAATCAGCAATATTTATTAAAAACCAAATAATTCATCATCAACACTTCATTGAACACCTGTTGTATCTGTTCATGTGTCATCATGTTATCATACATCTTGTCGCCTTGTTCGTTGGAGTCAGTGTCATATTTGTCATGCTGTTCACCCCACAATAAATCATCTTCTGTGCCATCTAAATCATTGCTGATAGAGCACTTCTTGAATGATTTTGTAATAATGCTGGGGTCGATTTAATCCCAGGCCGTTTTCACCAACTGTTTGATGATAGGTAACAACGGCCGCTTCAAGTTACCTGCTGCTGTTCGTTTGTTTCCTTAACGTTATTTGAAGTAGTTTATTAGTAGTTCCCATGTGCCAGCTTTGGAAGTAATTAACACATTGTTTGCTGTAATCATTTTCCTTTGATGTGGCTTCTATGGTCATTCTCTGCATGGCCTCATTTACCGTTCCTTTCAATTACACACGTCACACATTTCGATAGTAATGACACATCTTAGATAGACCAATTATATACATTCCAAAAAATAACATCTGCCTCTAATAGTTTATGGAGGTGGCTGTATTGGTCATAGTGCTGCTGTTTTCATATCATAGCCGATTTGGACCTATACCTTTGTGGTCACGTCACTAATTAGAGCACCGAATTAAATAATCATGGCGGTTATCATGATTAAGTTTGACTTCGAAAGACAACAGCAAAAATACACCTAATTAATTTGTTTATTGTTCATATATTTATTATTAATGTTGAAAAATAATATTATTGTATTTCCCCCTAAATTATGCCAAATATTACCTTCCCTTTTAGTATGACCTGCATATAAGATGCACTCGCTTTTGGAGTATCAAAAGTGTGTCTTATACGCGAGTATATACGGTAGGTGAAAATGGAATAGTTCCAAAAATAATTGATATAAAAGAATACTAGGAAGCATTCTACATACTTTAATATATAGAATATGGTATAATTAATTTATTGCTGTAAAAATGACTAATAAAATTTGAATTTGGTCAAATTAATAGCTTACTCTTGTTAGCCTCTAATTCTTTCAGAACAGATTCCACGTCGTCTAGTATAGGCTGCAGATATTTAGGATTTTTTCCAATCACAGCAAATCCATTCCAGACATAGATCAGTTCCTGTCAAATAATGCTATGCAGATCAGTATTATTCATTGTTTGCAGTTTATTAAACACAGTCATCTACACAGGAAAATTGATGAGGAAATAGCAACTTACTTTATTAAAAGCACATTAGACATTATTTATAGAGTGAACTGCTAATTCTGGAGAACAAGTTCAAATTCCTACATGTTTAAACTAAGGTCAAATCAGTGATCAAACCAAATATTATTCAGTAGTAAATAAATCAGGAGCAATAAAACTAATAAAGTGCAGAATGTAGTGTCTTACATATGCTGGTAGGATCAGTCTATTGCCTTGATCCAGGTATCTTTTTGCCTTTTTCATTGCAAATTTCTCAAATGGAATAGATTTTCCAGCTATTCGTAATTTCAATTTTGGCACCTCTCTGAAAGTTATGTGGAGAAAATAAATATTTGTTATGAAAATGAGCATACATAAACAAGCTGTAGTTTTTGCCCATTTTATTTCAGTGCCTATTACTTTGTACTTACCACATACAAAACATAAAACACAAATTTATCACTATTTTAAACCATAAAAAGACATCCACAGCTGTGAATCAGCCCAAGGTTGATTGGTGACCTGACTTAAATTCCTCACCCAAATTACTCAACATTAAGCAACATTTAAAAAAATTCTTTAATACTCACTTGAAAAGCATATTGATATGCACTTTTGTCTCCTCTGTTTGATCATCACACATCATTAGGAATGCAGCTTTCTGGTATGTATAAGTGGCTTTAGACCAGCGACTCTCTTTGCATAACTTCTCGGCATACTTCATTGCCAACAACCAATCACCACTAAAACTGGAAGGTTTACAGATATGATCAAATCATAGCATAATTTTAATAAACCTAAATGCCTCTTTGGCCTCATGGGTAGAGCGTGAGACTATTTACCTATGGCTATGGTTATTCTGTGCAGGAGGTCGCAGGTTCGCGCCTCGGCCATGGCACTATATTAGGATAAGTTTTTCATCCAGCCAGGCAACTGGGAAGGTTTTCTCCACCGAACATGCCATTTATTCTAAATTTAATTAGAATTAGTCTGCGTGGGAAAGTTGTAAATTACAGACCATTTACGTCTCCCTCATTTGAGATTGCCAGCCACGTAAAAAACTGCCATTATTATTATTATTATATACTTTGATTGAAAATTTTAGTAATATTTCAGAATTAACAACTAACTCCCAAAAGATCTATACACATTTAAAGACTTTTTATTTATAATCTTATTTTACTTATAGACGATTACTCTGCTACCAAAAACGTTCTTTAACTTAAAAATTGGGATATTAAAACCACTTCAACTGGACAACTTACAGATTATGATATAGTCCAGGTATTTTTTTAATATACTCTTCTTTCACAGTCTGCAGTCTCTTATGCACAGCATATAATACTTAAACAGAAGAGCTTTAGCCAGAACCAAGCGTTAACTTATAGAGCTCAGAGCTAATGTTTGTGGAGATGATATTACACTGGTCTAACTTCTAAATGTAGCTGTCAACTTATCGAATATATGGACAGATGCACAATTAAACTGGATCAGATTATTATGGATGTTATGAAGGTACATATAAAACAAGTGATATTTTGTTAATTTTTAACAAATATTACTACGTATATATAGACATATTATTGGCCTAACAAAATTATTACTCATCTTTAAAGATGCCATCATCACTATCATGATAATAATATTAGTGGTAATGAATAGTTCAGGACAATGACATTCTTTACAATGGATTTTAGGGAAATTTAAAAATGTTATCACAGTTTAAGTCACACTCTATTAAAAATGCATTGGATTGCAAAGCACATTGATAGAATATTGTCTTAATGGCAAGGGACAGACAAACAACAACCCCCCCCCCACACACACACACCTATGGCACCACATCAGCTCCCAAAAGTTCAGGTGATGAAACTGTCGCCATTCTGATTGGGCATCAATTGACTCCTCAAACCTGTGAATGGCCTGAAAATAGCGAACAATTCTAGGAATAAATTTGCCGAACATGTTGTAGTAAAATTACAGACTGTGATAATTAAATAAAATGTTTACACTTTTCATCCGCAATGACAGGAACTTCATACAATCTGAAAAAGGTTACGAAGAGATTGGCTATATGCAGATTTAGTACTGAACAGCATTTTGTGGGGGGGGGGAAGTGGGTAGATTGCCCAGCATAATGCTGAGTCAACACGAGGTCAATCTCTCACAGCAGCATTTATAACTACATGGGGGCTAGTGGGTATGGTGCATGCACGTTGACAGAAAGGT
Source organism: Paralvinella palmiformis (assembly GCA_025642065.1). Classification (NCBI taxonomy): domain Eukaryota; kingdom Metazoa; phylum Annelida; class Polychaeta; order Terebellida; family Alvinellidae; genus Paralvinella; species Paralvinella palmiformis. Next base: position 732,801 of record JAODUP010000062.1, on the reverse strand, counting down.
GATTAGCTTGCATTTAAAAGACAATCAAAATGGTATGATTGAGTGCATTCCGCTTTTTGCATTCCACAATCTGCATACCATGTGCCACGTAAAAAACACATCTTAATCCGAATAAAACCATTAATGATTATCTACTAACCTGAGGAATGTTGCTTTTGATTTCTTCAGCTTTCCCAGCAAAAAAGAGAAACAGGGCTCCCTGAAAATCAGGAAAACATTATCAGGAATATTTAGCTTCCAAATATCCCACTCCACCATCTATCAATATATGTGTATAACAGTTTGAATAATAATAATAATTAAGTTCTGTCCTGGAAAGTGATAGTGTCTCTGGGTTCAAGTGTAGGCTAGGTGTTTTTTTACCTTAGCTCTTTATACATACATACATACACAACCAGTATGATAGCTAACCATCATTTTTCCATTTATTAGAACTTTCGTTACTGCATCAATACACGTCTGAACCAAACAAACTGGCACAGGTGTGGCTCTATATTTTATATGATGTGGTGAGAAAGAGTCTACAATGCATGGTATTCCCAGATGGTCACCAATCCAAGTTCTAACAGAGCCTGATGTTGCTTGACTTTAGTGATCAGATGAGAACCAGTATTCTCAACATGGTATGGCTGTAGTCTGGTGTGTGTGTGTATTTCTGATTTGTTGTGAAATAAATAATATATCACCAGTGCTGGTGATACCTGGGATATAAAGACATGGACTGGATATGGTGTCACCAGAGGTATATAGGTGTCGACTAAACAAAACACGATAATACTCATACAGGTGTTCCATACAAATAAAATACAAATCAGACATAATCTCATTTCCATTTTGTCAATTCCAATTCCACTCAATTCCAAATCAAATTTATTAATTCTAATTCCAAATAGAGCAATTCCAATTCCATAAACTCTGCTGGAGTTGTTGGCGACAATTGCACCACCTGGGAAGTTGCAAGATCATGGACATCATGAAACTCATAATTCTGTCACCAGTCCAGTTTGAAACATGGATCTAATGTTGTAGCCAGTTTGAAGTCATCCATCACTACGTATGGGGCCAACCACTTCTTAATACTGGCTTGCTGGAGTAGGCTCTTGGAGTAGGGTTTTTTTTTGTAGCAAACTTCAATTCCAATTCCAAATTTATCAATTCCAATTTAAAACAAATAAGCAATTCCAATATGTCATAATTATGGATTCCCTATCGTACTTGGTCTGGTTGTTACTTAAAGTTCCACAAAGATCAGTTCTTGGTCCAATACTATTCTCCATATACTGAAGGTAAGTTTAAATTTGAGAGCTGCATTTCAGGGATTGCATACTGAATGAAAGATGATGATGATGATTGATGTTTACGGTCACTTTGGTGTACAAGGTAGGTTAAATGGGTCATACTGAATGAGAGAATAAGCTTATTACTTGAATGGTAACAAAATAGAGGCTGTTTTGCTTTCATCACAATTCAACTGCCAACAAGTCCAAATTCAGAAGATTTAGATTAATAATCCCAAAATTGTTGCTCAAGCTCCAAAGGGTTCAGAACATGGCAGCTAGACATATTGTTAGACTTCAAAAATACAATTCTTCTATATCAATACTGGCTACCTACTGTGCAGTAAATAGATTTCAAGGTCCTTATCCTTACATTCGAGGTACTGAATGGCAAGGCTCTGTATATATCAAGAAGATGCTTATACTATATCAGGGTCAATGCTAGTCACACTAAAGCTTTAAAACTTCGACAGTAGTCCCAAAATCCAGATTGAAAACTACAGGTGACAGAAATTTTGAATATCAAGTTGCGCTTCTCTAGAACAATCCCCCTGAATCAACAATGACTACAAAATCAGTTGAATCTTTTTCGAAAATCACATAAAGATTCATTTGTTTAAAATTGCATTCAATCTCTAATCTCTTTATTGTAGTTAATGTCTTGTGTTATTTTATCATTTAAAATCTTGTATTAATCTCTTTTACCACTCAATTTGCATAAATGTACAGCACCCCTGAACTGTTTATTATTATTATTATTGTTATTATTATTATTATTGCTGAAGATCAGAAGGGCTGTGACTTTTAAAAAATGTAGTTCATTTCCAGTTGAAAAGACTGCAGTAATTATCACTTAACAGTGTTAATGATGATTGGTGTTTTACAGCCACTTTTGTGCACAAGGTAGGCTAAATGGGCCGAGCGACCTTTAAAGGTAATGAAGCAAAGTGAAAGATGAAACAACCTTCAGATATGCCCACGCCGGTGGTAGTGATCTGTGGTCCAACATGCTACCGCTAGACCACAGTAACATTGTTAAATAAATGGCTTTAGATTTTACCATTCAATGTGTATAGTCAAGTGGACAAAACAAAACAGTTCAAGCTAGCCCAATTAATTAATAAAATGCTGTAATCTATTGTATCTTCCCTATACATTGTATTACTAGTTCTACTAATTAAAACAAGCTAACTGACACTCAAACAGGCCTTATATATGAACTGAAGAGATGAACAACAATCATGCCAATAATATCATTATCATGGCATATTAAAAGATAGTTACATAGATATTATATAGTTGAAACAATAAAAAAACGTGATTTAAATGGTTGTTTCTAAGTTCAAGGGTGCAAGTTGGCTGACATGATTTAGGAAAATTAGAGGAATTTTTACCAAAGTTTAAGAGATTCTATCACATCTTCTTTACCTTAGGGTATCTGACAAGACATGGCTTAAGTACTTTGTCAACCAGTTCCACATCAGCATCAGCATTACCTGTGTTAGTGTCAGACGATAAGAGCAGAACATAAACATCATCATTGTCATCAGCTACATCCCTAATAATATGTTACAAATAATTAAAATACAACTATTGAACTAGCATTTAAATGCACACAAAATCCCAAATAATTTTGAGCAGCCTGTACACCTGGATTATGTCAAGCCGACTTAGTACATATGGTTTAACTACATGCTGTTTTAGTATTTTATATATCCAACAGAAACAGCATTGATCATAGTGAAAATATGCATCACCCAGAGGATTACTCATTAAGCAAATTCTTAAGATTTGTTTAACAGAACTGTCTGAATAATGAACATGTTGCCAACCGTTTTAATCAAAAAGCTGTCAAACAGTAATTAATTCATCAACCATGAAATAATAATGGTATATCTACCTAACACATAAACAATAACTGTCTGATAGCTTAAAAGTGATAATGAACACAGTGCTCCTCTCAAACTAGTCGGCATCTCTGTGCCTTCTTCAAGTAATCTTAAACCTTTTTTCTGAAAGAGATAATTAATTTCTTATATAACTTTAATATAATTGTGTGGGGCACTAAAAATCAGAAAAAGCATAAGCATAAAAAATATTAAAATATTTAGTACAAAATAAGGAATCGTCAACTTTGGGTTTCAGACACAGTTTTTTCTTTGGAAACTCTTATCTACCTTTTTGCCAGAAAATCCAACAAATTCTAGTAACTTCATAACTTTTGTTGGCAATAATGCAATCATCTGAAAAATCACAACAAAATAAACATAAAAGAATTACGTGTATTACAAATATAACAGAACATATTTCAAACATATCTGATTCATAAGTCATAACAGGAGCTGTCATATCTGCATGATAATTATCTTTTAGTGTAAAAGATGAAACATGAACATAATCAATTTACTGAAAAATATATGGCAAAATTAACTTATCCCATTTAGAGGAGGTTATGGGTAGAATATTTAAGTCTAACATGGGATTAGGTCGAGTGTCTTGTAGATCTGTTCCATTTGTCAATCTATTTATAATTTCAGATAGACTAATATATATGAATTTATTCCATAAAAAATGTTCTAAAACAATTAAATAGAATCCATTATATTTTATAATTAATTATTATATTATAGAAAACTACATTAATAAACAATTATGGTGCTTGAAAAGCAACAAATAATGAATTATATAGATTACGTAGTCACGTAATGTCATAATTTTGTATATGTTTTATTTCAATTTGTATGTGTGTGTGTGTGTGTGTATATATATATATATATATATATAAAATAAAGCTGTGTGTGTGTGTGTGTGTGTGTGCATTTAATGTATGCTTCCACACACATGCATGCTTTATTTGTCTTTACTATCATTCTTGTGGTTATTGTTGTTTTTTTGTCTGTCACTTATAATACACTTTATTAAACTCTTACTAGAAAATATTTGTTATTTCTAACCTGCTCCATAATAATAGCTAGATGATCCATTAATATATATCATATATAAATGAGTATCATTTATAATAGATGTTAAAGGCAGTAAAATAAAGATTGGCCGGACCATCAGTCTTTTAATTAGGCTTCAATATTATTTAGGTTCTAACTTCTACAGATGTATACCATAGACAAATTACACTCTATTAAAAGAGTTATTAAAAAAAGTAAAATGTTCCTTTAAATAGCACAGAAACAACTATTAAGAGAAACCACTACAGAAATTGATGATGACTTCGGTGATTGTAATCCACCAGAAGTGATCTCTACATTAAATAAGTTATGCTCATCAGGACCAAAATAAAGAAACATAATACGTTACCAAGTTAAACAATCCAACACCAAGTTTAACGCCACTTTCGAAGTGTATTTTGTTATCATCTGGCTTCCAGTTCCTCTTCTGTAATATCCTCAAACATTCTCTGTCAATTATTGAAAGGAATACAGTCAGAAGTATGAATATAATGAATATCTTTAACGTCATTAATGAAGAAAGCGGAAGCAAATCAATAAACATCAATTTCAGGGTTGTCAGATCTCAGTTTTTTGTTTATAACTGGTAAATACCAGTAATATAAATGGGCCTATGTACCTAAAGATGTTTGTTGTTTTTTCATGACTTATTTCTGCAATAAATTTGTTTGGCACCGGCAACAACAAATGACAGAATTGTACTCCAGCAGAATTAAAGGCACCTATGAGTAGGATTGCTAATCAATTTTGCATTTCACATGAACTAATCTTTTATTAATGAACAAAAAATACACATATAACAGGAGATTTGCTACAACATGATGGCTCAGTGCTCAGAGCCAGGCTGCAATATCAATGGAATGAAATAGTAATTTAAACCCGACTGATTTCTATATTTCAACATTTGCAGTACTGATCATTGCATGTTTGTATCAAACATTTGAGAAAAGTTGCCATTTGACTTAATGTGATTAGAAATCTGAAGGTGATTAAGTGTGCTATGCAAATTTCATCATATTTAATTTTTTCATACCTCAAACCTGAGATCAAGAGCGGCACTCCCCAGATGCTAAGATAATTAATTCAAACATAAGATTTAACCGCCTACAAGCACAAAATCCATCTTTTTCTTTATTCATCATGGATGCTAATTTAATGTTAGTTATTGATTTTCAATGTATCGGTAGGCATCGCACACTGAAAAAATAATGCATTGTTCAAACTTTTGTTTTAAAAATTGGATATAATTAAAAGAAGTTAAAAAATGTACTATTTGGTAATAGTACAGGTACATGCCTCTTTTACCAAAAGATCAAATTCTGGACTGGTTGTCCAATATGGTCTTTTTTATGTCATGATTTCCTTGTTCTGTCATAAGTTACAATTCTAATTATGTTATCTTTTGCTGAATACTCTTTATATTGACAACAACTATTGGCATCCTTCTTAAAAATTGCATATGGACACCACTTACAATGTTTGCTGCCATCTAGCCACCATACCTGATATGACAATTCTCTGAAACAGTTTCTGATATACGGTAAGGATATTAGATCACAAAAAATAAATTAGCAAAAACAAACTCACTCTATTCAACCACTAACAGTTACAGATTAATTAGTGCTAGATAGCCTATTAAAAAGCAAGTCACCTGGATGAATGTGCCATGAATGTGTAGCACATCAAGATCAGAATACAGCAACAGGGAAAAATTAACTACTTTACAATGCCTCTAAATGGCACCTACTAGAAAAGGTTTTTGTTAAATCTATATTATTATTGTTATTACTTAAGTATACTTGAACTAGATTTCCTAACTTTAATTTCATCAAAACACATAGTCACCCTATGTAGTCACTATTTAAAAAGCAAAAAACATTTAACTATAATGAAGTCAAACCTGTCCAAACGAGTTTGTTTATACCAATCCTGTAACTGATCCAAGAGTATCTGAAGCAGTGATTGTTTTGCTTGAGAGCCAGTATTTAACATTTAAAGTGAGTTTTATCAAATGAGATAAGTTTTAGCGTATGTCATAATAATTTATATAAGTTGGTAAAAGTTATTCTGAGAATCAGACGTCTTAAATATGATGGTACAGTTTTGTTGGAACTAAAATGAATAAGAATGAATCATTGAACACCACACTGCTGAAGCCAGTTACATACAATTTGAACTCTCTCTATCTCTCTGTGTGTGTATGTGTGTAAGTGTAAAATAGATGAAGTGAGTTCAGTGCCATTTTGTATAAAGGATAGAGTTTGTATGAGCTCTTATATATTCTACAATATCATGACATACTTAAGGTGGTATGAATTTGTAGGTAATCTATGAATACATCAATCACTTACATCCTAACAATGAAATAACATCCTTTCGATAATGAAAATATGCACAAACACAAAAATATATGATCTCACAACACAATGAATCTGGAATAGAGCAACCTCAATAAACTGAGTAAAAAGCCAAATTCCCATATAAAATATGGAAGTCCTTGTTTGGTTAGAGAAAACACACAACACTTAAATGTGGTAACAATCAAATCAGACAGATAGCTTACTTGTAAGACTGATAACAGGCTCTAATCTTCAGTGCTCCCTTCACAAAGCTGATTAAGCTTTCATCTTGTACAAACATCAGTAGAGCCCTCTCGATTAGACATTCCGCATAACAAATCTCAGCATGAATTTCCTATAAATAAATAATATATATATATATATATATATATATATATATATATATATATATATACACACACACTGCGATGCCAGAGATTAGGCCTATTTCTGCCCTGAATTCTTATTATGCCAATATAAAAAGGTATGTTGTTATTATAACATGTAGCTTGGCCATGTATGATGTAGTGTTTATATTCATGCCACTGAGCTTAATTCTCTTCTGGGATATTGGTGCTATAGAAGATTATTATTATCTTGTTATGCTGTTGATATATGCTCCTGGGGGAATTTGGTAATCTGGCGAACATCTCCTTGGGTATTAAGCTGTGTATGGGCAGAAATTTTCCATGTTGGGAGTAATTAGTTTACAATCATACAGGAAAATTGTTAAATATATAGCTATAATAATCCCAATGTGGCACTTGCAGTATTGGAGATCATTCTGATATTATAGCCTATAATGGACAGGCACTTTAATTTAGACCCCACCACATCTATTTGGTTATAGTTAGAGAAGCTAAATTATGCATGGATGAGTGTTCATTAAGTGAAAAAGTTAAATTGAGGCAATATTATCCAGTAATAATCCATTGTCCAGTATTATGACTTTGTATTTAGCTTTGTCATTCATCTGCTTCGATATGTAGGCATAGTGTATGCATAATACCAGTTTGTTTTACATATTCAGTTCAAGTTGTTAGGCTGCTTGATGTACCAAGAAAATATAAAGGGACTTTTTAGTTATTTGAATGCAGAAGGAAGCTGATATCAGCATCTGTGGTGTCAAAATGTTCAGATGCAAATTATTGCTGATTGTAAACTGTGGTGTCAAAGTAGTTATCTTGTACGTGCATTAGCTTATCATTGAACCACAGACATTTGCTGTGGTGTCAAATTGTACTATTTGTCTGTGCTTCTATTTTATGTAAGTAGCCCACGATACTTCCATTTCTCTGTAAGTGACAGATTTGTTACATACAAAAAGCAAATTGACCGAGTCCCACAGGCTAACAAGTTGTCCACATATATCAAAACATATATATATATATATATATATATATATATATATATATATATATATTACAACACAAACTCTATGATTAAGCTGTTGAAGGTGCATGATGCAGTCAATACATATCAGGAAAACAGGAAAATAAAGAGCTATTATTCTGGGACCTAATGGGATTATTATAAAAGTCTACAGAGAAAATCAACTTGTAGAACACCAAACACACAATTTTAACCTATTAACTACATTAAATACTATTTACATTCAGAGCATCATGATCTTAGACTAAATGATAATACAAGCATATCACTACACAGACAGAGGGCCACGGACATATAAGATGACTATCTAAATATTATCACCAGTAATGTCACATATTTCCTATAACAAATACCAACAGTGGCTTGGTAGATTGATTTCATTGCAAAGCCTTCTAGTTGCACATAAATGAAGAATTGATCATGTGGTATATTTGCACACCCCCAGTCATACTTTTTCTCTTACAAGTGCTGCAATTTGTGGCTCAAGATATGAAAAAGTACCATGTTCTGGTGAAACTGGTGTCATCAAGAGTTGTTTAATAGGCTGTGAAAGCTTTTATTAATGATATATATATATATATATATATATATATATAAAGAAAAAAGGAGAAAGATCTTATCACTAAAGAGTTAATTAATACTAGATAAATAGAAGACACAATGTATATAATGTTAATATGTATACATAGACTAAGATCAATCTCGTCTTACAGATAACTTTCGGCTATTGTTATGATTAAACCTGAAATATAAACAATCATTTTAAAACACATATTTAGGTAACTGTTATTTTTAAATGTTTGTTTGACATTGCTTTTGATTTTGGAAGCATATTCCTCATTAGCTATTTGCATCTACTGACACGCAGTTCAAAAGGAATCTAAATCGTGATTTGGAGCAATTCAGTTCCCTTTGATTAGTATTTTGTTGCATTCAGAGAAAGGATTAAGACTAGATGAAGTATGACTTGAGGAATGAAACAGTATTTGATAACACTAATAAAATGGCCACGATTGTCTAAGATGAGTTGAGTCTAGATCATAAGATGCTTAGCCTCAATCCTGGTCAGGACTCAGATATATGCATAGGGAAACAAATCCTGTCTAAGACAAGTTTATTTACATTTAAGTTCACTTGTAGTTCAAAACAAATTACCTTTTATTATATAATAAAAGATATCCTTAACTTTATATGGTAATGATGTCATTTAAATGATGTATCATATAAAGTATGCACACATACACACACACAAGTGTGTGTACACACAATCACACTCACAAAAGTGATTTCCTGCCAACTATCGATATTAATTTTTAAAGTTAAAAAAGATGGTTGCCAACATTTTCAACATTTGCACCAATTCAGCTCATCTGTTAAGATAATTATATAAGTTAAACATACAAATTAAATAGCCCCAGTCTTATCTTGAGCTAAAATTCTCAGGATAACATACGTTACATGCGATAACTTGAGAAAAAAGTTTATTAAGATTACAAATAATAAATGGGTCTGACATAAACTAGGTCATCTGTAAAATATAACTTATCAATGTAGAATTAACCCTCCAGAAACATATAATGCCATAACCAATTCATATGGCTATCCTATCTGAAATACTGGTATCTGAAATATTGGCATCTGAAACATTGGCATCAACACTTAAACAGTTAAATTAACCAAATCAGACTAGGTTTAGTATAATTAGCTGTATAATTAGCACTCAAACCATAGGCTAAGGACCTGATAAAAACTGAACAAAATATTTCTTGTTTACCTCTTGTAAGCTTGTTGTAATTGACTTTGCTGAGTAGTGTTGACTTTCTCCGGAATTTGTTACACACAGCAATTGACCGCTTAGTGGCAGCAACAGCTCGTTCAATGTCAGCCTGATATAGACAAGAAAAAACGAGAAAGACCCAGAAATAGTTAAACAGGCTTACCAAAAGTTTTAACAACTTATTTCATTTCAATCAAATTAAAAATTTTGCATAACATTGGTCAAAATAACACTACAGCATTTCAAAATAGAGCAAAATATCAGGTATCAATACCACTATAAAATAAAGACTATGCAGTATTAACTTTTAATTGCAAAATTATAAATGTGTTTTAAAATAATTAATTAGCATAAGTAAAAGTTGATCTCAAATATAATTCCACACTGTTTTACTAATCTTGAAGTATATGATACATGTTCAATAAACATAATCAATAAAAATCACAATTTTTTACTTTTTTACTTTGATTTAGATTAATTGACTTTAACAACTACTTGGTTATCAGAATGTGTGTGTGTCTATATGTGGACAAAAACATACAGTAAATGGTGCCAACCCTAATTTTCCCTCCCCCCAACACATACACAGAGAGAATTTATCACTGTAAATGAAAATGATCCTGTTTGTCATATAATGAGAAGTTAAACACTGATATCATCATGCAAATATTTGTTAACTAATATTAAAGAATCACACACACACTGGTTATGATTCTGATATTATAATCAATAAATATTGTTATTAAATTGCAGTTTCACAATTATGTACAAACCAAACGGAAATATTTAATAGAATATTTTTACTTTTAGCAGAACTAGCCCATTCTAATTAAATTAAAAAGTTACCAAAATTTAATAACTTCTGTAATATAACGTACTGTGACAAAATCAGCGTGTGCTGCAGATTTCCTACAAATTATATAATTATTACAATAAAATAATTAACAATGAGCTACCTTAATTATCAAAAACAACCTGCCAAGCAACATCCCAATACAGTTACAGATAAAAAACATGTTGCTGTTTTCCAATAATTTAAAAAAGTGAACCAGTTACCGGGTATTAGAATGCTGTGAAAATCTGAGTACTCTATATTTTAGTATCATGGAAAGTGATAACTCAGCAAGGTTACATATCAGTATAACATTCTGATGATTACTGAAGAGATCAATTAAAGAATTCTGCAATATTTATGTATTGCATCAAAGACTACAAATATGACAATCAGATCCAGAAATTCTATTTTACTTAGATCCCACACTGTATCCTGGACACATTATCTGCACATAGCTCAAAATAAAGTTAGATAAACAGCTATACCATGCATATGTATTTGTTACACCAAACATAAATACTGTATGTAATTGAGGCAAATGAGACTCCTTCTTTGAATACATTGATAAATGACTACAGTGTATTTGTTATAGTAAGCAATGTTAATCAGAACAGACATAATAAACTGTGTAATCTAGCATACATCCTGTATGTTTATTATTATATATATTATTATATTACAGGTTAATACATTTTGAAATACTGAGCAACTTACTGAATCGAAGGTCATGACTGCCTGAATGTAGAGAATGGTACCATATCCAAGGGCATGATAGAAACTTCGGTCTGCCCTGAAACAAAGCATCAAACACATGATACAACTTCCTCCTTTGAAGAAATACATACATATACAAGTTGAAGAGATGCAAATGTTCAGTTGACTGTAATAAGAAATTAAATTTGTTGATGTTTCAAATGAAGTGTTTTCTAGAAAAAGCACTAACAATAGAATATGGATAAATATTGCCATTCTGTAAAAAGTAAATAAACACAAGTCCAATTATCAATCTGCTGAGTGGTAATTTCTTGAATCTGCAGAATGATAAATATCTAATGATTAAAAACTATTTCATGAACAAGAATCACAGTGGTTGAATTATAGATTTTTGGTTAGTGAATTGAAAAAATAGGAAAAAGACTTCTGTACTGATTATTAAATGTTCACTGCAATCAGTAAAAGGCAAATCAAATGACAAAAACATATCTATTTAATTTTGGTGATGTAGTCTGGGTTTATTTGGTTTTAGATGTCCAGAGTCATTATCTAGATGGTGACAGCTGACTGCTAGAGCACAGAATATGGAAATGTTGAGTTACTGTATACACCTTATGAATGAACACTCATACATTACATTACCATGGTTCCATCCGTCTTTTTGCTTCTTCAAACTTGTTGTTTAGAAACAGATTGAGTGCAGTCATGGTATCTGCTATGGCAGAGTCTAGATCCATATTTTCTGACCTAAAAATTATTAAAACCTTTGTTTGTTAAGTAAGAGCACATGAGCACAAAAAGCTAAATCAGTACCCCTTTAGTCATCACTAATGATTTACATTGTAGGAGGACAGAATGGCTTTATGGACCAGTTCTATTCTCAAAGTGCACACAGGATTTTCAACAGCCCGCACACAACAACTGATATCCATGACATAGCACATATTTACCCAAACTGTTTGTGGCAATCATGTGCATATTTTACACACACATTTTCATCTAAAGTCTTCTCTAGAACAATTAACAAAATTCTTTATCAAAGTGAGTTATACATTCTTCCAAACTGTGCTCATGTTACTGATTCAGGAGGGTAGTCAAACATAAAACAAATTCATAATCTAATACTTACATTGGTGGTAGCTCATAGGCATCTTCGAATGCCTGTTATGTGCAAGATAAGACGTAGAATAAGTCAAATACAATATTAGTAGTAAACAATTATTACATATACAAATACACTGAATTGCAGAATTTTAGCAGTTACTAAGAAAAACTTCACACATTTCCATCACCTGTTATCTAACACTATGCTAATAAGTCTTACTAGGTAAGCATCGCCAAAAGTCATAGAAACTTAATTTCAAAAATATAACAGCAAAATAAGGCAAGAATTATAGCTGATTAAATCAAAACAAATAGTAATCTCAATATACAGCCTTAATGTATCATCATTATCATCATCATCCCCATCATCATAATGCTCAAATCAAAGTGTAGCAAACATTTTAATGGGATACAGTAGGTAGCTATAAAATCCAAACCTCTCCAAAGGATGTGGCCATAAATTTCTGCTACAATGTAATTATTACTGACACAGTACTTAATAATAAATGCTACGATCACTTGGTTATCATCATGCAGTATTAAGACACCAGTAATTGTATTTAGTGAAACAGCCAGCAGCTGACGAAATCATAATTTCTTACTTCATAAAAACAATATTCGTGGTTGTGGCCAATCAAAAGCAAACAAATCTAAGCGATCGAAGAACATTAATGTATCAAATAGTAAATTGAAAGAGAAAAGATGACACTTCTCCTTGGTCAGATGGTCATAAGTAAATAACAAAAATAACCAACACAATCAACAAAACAAAATATATTTGGTAAACCGGGTTTACTCGATAGAATCAAAACCTGTTGTGATAGTTCAGGGGTAACGTGCTGAACAAGAAAACTGGAAACCCCAGTCTGAATCCACCAACTAGATAATGTTTTTTTTGTGTAGGGCCTTCCTGCTGGCTGACTATATTCTCAATTACAGCTTAATTATGGAAATGGATTACACCTATAACTGGCAGTTAGAAACACTGTATACATTTTGAGGAATCAATGATTGTGGATAATCAAACAGTTCCATACCAAGGAAATAAATAAACTTCTTAGAAATAAAAAAACTAAAGTATATGTAAATGCCCCAGATCAACGTATAAAGTTGGCTGTGGTGCTGTAAAAATAATACATAAAAGGGGTATCTAATGGCTGTATCTGGTTTATCATAAAATGCACACTTATGGGTTTCATAACACACAACCAACATGCATCTAACATGTGTTGGTAAGTGATACTTGTGGCTAATTTGTTCACCATCATATAACGCAAAAACAACAAACAAAGAGTGCTCCTAGAAGTCACTAATATCTTACACCAGAACTGATGTTAGGCTGCTGAAGCTGATACCGCAATCATAAGGGAAGATGAACCATAATATACATGGTTATAAGCAGTGTATTGATTAACAGAAGTCTCTCAATGAAAATCAGTGCCTGTTTTCCTTGACTTTCTTTGATATTTACAAAAATTAAATTAATTATCTCGGGAGTATAAAACGAGTAATGGCTTATTTACTAGAATTAAAACCATTTTAAAAAAATGTGACACAGGATAAATTAATGGCATTATGTCTGATCACAGCAAATGACTGTTTGTTTAGTACATCTACTGATACACGATGAAACAGTGAAAGTTAAATAGGTCTGATTATTAAAGCTTATGGTAATGTCTTGTTTTGTATATATAAATATGGTAAACATTTGTTTAAGCAACATTTATATTACATACCGGTAGTGTAGTAAGATTACTTAAATATCAATTTATGTTACGCCCACACTTCCCAAATCAAATGACAGGCTGTTGGTTCATTCTTATCAAATTAAAGATGCATCACAAATATTTGGTTCATGATTTTAGCCAAATATTAGCACTTACATTCTATCTGCTTATACAACTGTATGCATTGCTTGACTGCTTTATGAGTAAAACTCAATATGGCTAAAAAAAACCAACTAACCCCTCTTCCAGACAAATATATTACAACAAGTTGATTTCTTTGCATGTCACTGTCAGCAAATATATATAGAGCAAGTGAAGTTGAAACATTTACCTCATCATCATCATTATCATTGTTGTCGTCTTCATCATCAACAACTGGTACGCTGTCAGGCTCAGCCTGAGCCATAGCTGATTTCTGAATGAATACACTGGGGGAAGTAAAACTGTCAAATGAAAAGAAAAAATGAATTCCATCAATTATCAGTGTACAACAACACTTTACCAGCTGTTGAAATGTAACACATTGTTCCTTATATTAAACTACATACAATCATCACAAGCTACAAACAAATATGTGAGCAGATTAATGACGAGTTAAATCGGTTGTTCTCATCTTTTACTTCAAAGACTTTAAGATGTGGGAAGAGGTTCAAGGAGAGATTGTTAGATATAAATCAATCATAAAGTGGGTACAAGGTACGGGACCACTCAGTAGGAATGCTGATCTAACTAATTACAGAGCTCGCCCAATACACGGATTATGAGTTTATCTGGCAACCCAAATGTAACAGTGTACACAAATGGTCCACGGAAACAGATATTGTCCAAAGCTTTCAAAGCACAGTTTCAGATCAATCAAACCAATGTTATATATATATAAATATATATTATTACCAAGGTCGCTTTTCAAAGAAACACTAAAAAGAACTGTTTTGACATTTACTTACTTTTAAACCAATATTTTCTATTTATTAATATTATTATTACATAGTATATGTCCGTTGCTAGCTGATAGCTCTCCATACAAATGGAGTCTGAACATTTTATGTCAAATTGTGAGGCTTTTACAATATAACATTATAAAAATCTTAACACTTATCTGAAAGACAGACTTTGTGGTTAATGTAATACTCTTCTACAAGAGACCACCATCAGAGTAGACCTTTCCTTAATTTTAGTCATAACAATATCACATAAGTATAACAATTACTTACACATCTATATTGTCACAAACATGGAGACTGTTTGATTTATGATTGAACTCTCAAAAACCAAAGGTACAAGAACAAAATTCATCACTATCTATTCTATGTAATTCTTCACTCTGATCTGACAGTTCTTCACCCATATCAAGTGGAGTGACTACTCTCCTTTTGTGGTAACTAATTACCCCAACTAAAAAAAAGTAATCACAAATGAGGTCACCTGGATAACTTAAAGCATGGTATCTATTTATAAATCACTGTCTGGTTCCTTAAGACATGAAGATCAGATTATGGTGTAACAACTACCATCAATATGGCAGATATTTCTGTACTATTAGGTATATGTGAATAAAAGTTATAGCTAAATACAAAAAGTACTTAAATGTCAGTTTAGTCCAGTGACATAGTTGATTTGAGTTATTTAGCCTCGGTACTGGTCACAACTGGAACATATGGTTGAGGGGCAGGCAACACTCTAGGGAAACATCCCAAAAACATAGATATGGATCAGATCCAAACTCACATCAGTGACATGGTAATTAACTACATTGTTAGTACTGGTAAATTCAAAATGAAAAAATTAACAAACAAGACAACTCAAACCTGGTGCATGTAACCCAACCCAATGGAAAAGTTTACAAGACTCTTGACAGTACATACCCACTTTCTTTTAAGAGAAATAATATATTTATGCACATACTACCAATATTGTTAGTTGACAGGAGAAATCATATAATTGATATACATACTAAAATGTTGAGGAAACAATAAGCAACATCACTTAATCTGTAGTCAGGGTAAAATTAATCCATTACATCAAAGATATGGCCCAAGGCATTAGTGATGTCTATGTATTTTTATTTAACGTTTCTACAAGTTTGGTCAAATGTTTTATTACAGTCAATAATATACATATAACAGTGAGAGGCACAGATACCAAAATGAATGAAGAGCACAATTATAGATTTTTTTACATAAAGATATTTTGCTCATTAGAAAGAGACTCTTTCTAAAGAGCAAAATGTCTTTTAAACAGTGTTCTTATTTTTAGCACATTTGGTTAAACATTCATTCTACTAAAAAGCACAATCTTTAATACTATAATATAAATTATACCCTGGGATCATTGGTTACCAGTGACTGGTACATGTACAGAAGTGTACTGCCAGAAGCACATCTTAAAAACAAACAAAAATTATCTAAGAGCTAGTGAAGCTTGTAATTTCACCAATTCTCCTACACATTCTATTAAATATGTTTATATCACTTTAAAAAAAATTTTTGCTTGTATTTTTTACAATTAAAATATCAAACAGTACTTTGGTTTTCATCTGCTCAATCTGAAATTTGTGTGCAAGCACCATTTCACATGTGACATTAGTGGTGTTAAATTTCTTTTCAACTTCCTTTAGTAAATATTAATTTAGGCTTTTGATCATTATGAAGACAAACACATCTGTAAAAAAAGCTAAAATAAGTTTTACTAAAAGGCATATTATCATAATTATTTTAGCTATACATGTTTTTATATGTGTTATTAACAGAAACAAGATCAGTCTACTATTTATCTAACTGACCTATAATAGAACATGGTCTTTGGTCTATGGACCTATTCAGTCTTCAGATATACTCTGTTAATAAGCAAGAAAAAAGACTGACCAGTCAGGAGCTGGCTAGTTTACGAGATTCCCCCTTTTGGCAAGCTTTAAGCTTAATCTTATCAGTAAACAATAAATCAATCATAGTGCCTGCTACTAGTACTAGTAGTCACTTTTAAGTGCATAAATGTGAGAGTTACAAGAAAGAACTCAAGCTACAAAACAACCAGTTACAAACTTGTATCAGTTTGGAGATCAGCTGGTGTTGTGATTAGCAAACAAGTTTGTCTTGGAGAAACCTTCAGCTTTGTTTCACCCACACTGATAAAGTTATAACTAAATGTTACCTCTGATGGTCACCAGCAGAGTTGAGGCCAATCAATGAACTTACGTACTTGTTCTCATTGAACTCCTTTAAATAATATCAAGTACTCAGATATAATCTGTATCTGTGTACTCGTGATATGAACCACTCAGTACTTCTATTCAGGTACAACCATGAAACACTAATACTATCCGAGTACATTCACCATTAACAGGTGTTGTATATGATCCTTTACATCTACTTTGGGTACATTTCTCCCTATTTCCCTCCAATTTATGCATAACTGGATCCATAAGTCATTTCTGAAATAGTCTTTAAAAAATTGATATTATTAAATGGTCCAAATAGCACATTTTACATATGACCACCCCCTCAACTCAAGTGATTTGAGTTCATTCAAACCATAACCTAGAGGTTTGGAGCAGAGTACATTATGATACTGTCCATCTTCACCTATATATATATATATATATATATATAACAGGAGAGGTATTAAAGCTATGTAAGCAGGTGGTACATAAATTATTTGATGACTAACAACAAATGAACCTCTTTGTTTCACTTCTGATTCACCATGAAAGGGAACCACTCCTTGTTTGAATCATTAAAGATATTGCCCTAGCATCTCACACATACACCCCCCCCCCTTCACTGAGAGGACAACACAAACTGTCAAAATTACACATATAAAATAGCCAGCTAATACACGTAGATAAACTTCATGAAGCAAAAAGTTGAAGGCCAATTTTAAGTTTTTGAGACATTAGATAAATGGTCAATACATTTTACATGATATACTAGATTTATATACTCCACCAGTCTATCACTATCAGTATAATACATCAGTAGTAGATCCCTTGTATACCTGGATACAGAAAGTTCACAAGATTGTACAAAGATTGTAGTCAGACCACATCTAGAATATGCCAACTCAATGTGGATGCGAAGAATGACATAATAACCTTGGAGAATGTTCAGAGGCAGGCAATCAAGCTGGCTCCAGGTCTACAAGATCTAAATTACCCTGATAGATTGAAAACATTTAATATATCACCCTTGTTATATATATATATGCCTAAGAGGTGACATGTTTAAGATGGTCTCAGGGACATATGATGAGCAAGTGATGCCAGCTATAGTTACAGCAGAAGAGGGTTTCTATCAAACAAGAAGCCATAGCTATAAGCTGCCAATAAACCATAACGAGACCCAGCTGAGACAACACTACTTTAGCGAAAGGATAACATGTTCCTGGAACAGCTGCCTGATAAAGTAGTGGAGTCTTGTAGTATACAATCTTTTGATAGGAGACTAGATAAACACTGGAGAGGTCAGGATATGATTTTTAATTATGAGGCAGCTCTGACTTCTGAGATTGTGTCTCAAACCCAATTATGAACAAACACACCTACATTTCTGCTCTAAATGAGTAAATCGAATGAGGACTAACAACCTACGTTCAGTATCTACCTAAATAAACCTATGGCTATGTATGTAAGTAGATCTTTTATTACCGGTAGATCTATCTGACTATCATCCCCGAAAATATCTTAACTCCACAACTCACATAACTCAGTAAATAACTCACCAGATATGTCAGAATCCGAGTTGGGCATACACGTTTTAACCTGCGTCGACTAGACCCTACAGTTTAGTATAAATTAACCTAGCCACTGATGTATGTCGAGTAGATATAGTCTAGATCTAGAGGAATCTAGTCCACTGAGTGGCGATTCGGACAGACGATATCGATGATTAAATCTATTAACATAATGATAAGTCACGGGAGGCATTTCTGCTGAAGAACAAATGCGCTGTGCATAGTTACCGTTCAAGGAAGAATATAACAGACTTACAACGGATTTGGACACAATATTTTAAACAAATTAACAACTGCGGAAAAATTAGCAACAGAATAGACGCTATACATCTAGACTAGTTTTAGCTAGACATAGCTTTCTATGATTTAGTAATAAGGTTCTTCGCAACGGTTATACTAAATACGCTAACAAATGACAACGAATACATTAGAATGGTCATAAATTTATATTGTAGTCTCCGCCCATACCCTTTCGGTACAAGGCGATGCAGGAGGATGGTATAGCACATGTATATATCTATAGGTGGTGGAAGAATAGACCCTTCCTTTTCAAGTGGGCAAAAAACACCACTGTTTGGAAACCGGAACAACGTAATCAGCGGCAGTCCGACGGGATTTTCAATCATCTGATTTCCTACAATTCTTTTCTCCGAGGCCACACACAGGTTAATGTTAATCGCACGTTCAAAGTGGTACAATTAATTAACCGGTGACACCAACCGATTGAACGTATAACCCCCCTTATACCCCATCGGGAATGTTCACGCAGTAGCATGTATAGTTGACTTAATTGGTACAAAAACGTTCACCTTGTGACCAATCAGGGAGATAGACGCCTTCATTTTTGGAACTATTCGGGGTGAAACAAATAATGATCTGAAGGCAACATCTATATGACACATTCGTTTCAGGATAATTAATCAGTGATTTTTCTTTAACTTCGGCCAACACCCTAGAGAAATAAAATGAATAGACCAACTATAGTAACAGGTATGAGGTAAATTGCATAAGTTTCAAACCCAGACGTACAATATCGCACTTACATCTATAATATGAGGCAAATTTTGCCTAACAAACTAGAGACACCGTGTCTCAAACTGCTTATTTTTGCCTAAACCATAATATATTGTTCGTCCCGTTTATGGTATGATTCTATGCAAATCAGGGGGGAAAACATAGCTAAATTGAATCCACAAGACTTTATTATATGCACATTCTAACAACCTATAAAATAGTGGTATAGTTTATAATAGATCAGCGAGCTAAACTTGTATCCAATTTAATTAAAGCCCTACGGATATTCCTTGACCTGCCATGATGTCAGTGTGGCTTTATTTATAGTGTACAATTTAATAGATTCTCTGATGATAACTTGCTCACCAGGTAGGCGATGGAATTAAGGAAATTTAGCACTTTGCGATGGTATATTCAGTAGAACTGATGTTCAACACATCACTTCAGAAAACAAGGCATAATTAATCTCTTATTCTCTCTCTCTCTCTCTCATATATATATATATATATATATATATATATATATATATATATATATACTATACCACCTAAATATCGCCCAATAACAATGCGCTTTATACACGCCAAACTTGTTGAAGAAGTTATAATGCCGACACTCGATATTAACAAGTCATAACTAGGATTTCAACCAGGACGATATGAGAACGTTCGGGATATCTTTATGTCTCAGATAATCGTTTCCAGTGTTTGTGGGTAGTCTATGTGCATAAAATGTTTTGAAATTGTGTGACTCTTTTACTAATTGAGTGCGGTTCAGTATAGTTCGTCATTTCCCATATCTCGAGACAAAAGCCAGCAAGGCATCCTCTCTTAGGTTTTGTTCAGTATGTTCCTCAGTGACTGATTGAAAGAATTGGAAGGTATGCAACCGGGGAAACCTAGGATTATTTGGAGCTTACTATGCACTTTGAGGAGTTCACATTTGCTGACGATCTTAATTAGTGCTAAAGTCGTAGGTCTTCAGCTCGCGACTGATCTCTGAACTAGTACTGATATATGCTGATGGCTGGCACATGCTCTTAAATGCAAACGAATCAGATGTATATATTTAATGGTTGCCCCTTTTGATGGAAACCACAACCAAGTTGAATGTCTTGGGGTTGGATTCAAACATAGCAGAAAACGTATAAAAGATGTAAGTATACTGAAGAAAAAGCAAGGTCTGTAAACTTTTCATTTTCATTAAGTCGGTGCTAACCTAATATAACTTAATTGAAGAAATAAGTAACACAATTGCCAAAGCTCCTGAAAAGTCATTAAAATTTAATTTGTATCTTACGATACACATTTTAAAAGATAATTTCTCACGTGTATTTACCTGTACAGTATACAATAACTCTAAACTAATCCAACGTAGCAAGAAAAACGTACTTTTCTACTGGAAAAGTTGAGCGTTTCTGGTTCGAAAATTTTAAATCATATATTTTCAGAAAAAGACGGTGCTGCAACAGCGACCGCATATCTGAGAGATACGATACTAGCTTCCGACTCGGATTCTGATATATGAAATTATATTTTAAATGAAAAATAAACCTTTTAAAAAGTGAATATGTTGTTTTTTTATGTATTTGTGAGTATGTATACTTTGAGTGCCATTGGACCGACCGATAGGTTGGTCGTCGGTGGATCGACATTGGACCGACCGATAGCTAGGTTTGTCGCCGATAGACCGACGTCGGACCGCCGGACAAAATTACGTCGGACCAACGGCTCATGTCGCCGGTGGACCCACGGAGTGATTGACGTCTGGGTAGCCGAATTAGCACAGCTGTTGACATTCCTTCCGTAGTTTGTCTATTGTTAGGGCTGTTATAGCGGACTCCGAGTCAAGTGATGCTATTAAGTAAGTCTCATATCTCAGTATGCGCAAACCATTCTAACTCACTGGCAGCATATTAGCTTTATCTACCTTAAAGAGTACCATGTTGAAGAATACCATCAATTTGTGGCAGACAATTCTCCGAATATACTTTCCAAGTGCATACTTTACCAATATATATATGTTTTATCGATATATTTCTACTGGTGCTTAAAACCACAACAGTCTCAGGTGTGCCATGGACGTGCATTGGGTGTAATTTTAACCACTCGATAATGATACGCAAAGATACGTTGTTTATTCTATATGTGACCTTATTTGTTTTCTGTAAATTATGGTCTATTGAGCATTGAATTGCTGTCATGCTTACTAATTTATTTCAATGTTTTATATACCAATTATATATGTAATTTTTTTCTTGCTTTATTTAATTGAGTATTATCTTTTATTCCGCACTGGAGTGAGGTTCAAATAAAAAAATCACACACAATGACCTCCCCCCACATACACTCAACACACAGCACGCGCGCCACACACACACACACACACACACACATATATATATATATATATATATATATATATATATATATATATAATGACTGAATACGTATAAGGCCATCAGGGGCATTTTCAGTTTTTAACCGCCGTATTCAATGTGGTCGTTCAGTCTGTGATCCCTGCAGGTACTCTCAAGTGTAATACAAGTGGAAGGTATACCACAAATACTTACAGCAAATCATTTGATGTTAAGTGCAGGCTCGGTTTGTGGGTTTGTAGAGCACCACGGACATGGCGCTAGCGTGGGAAAATTCACAATACCCACATTAACCACATAATGTCCATAAAAGTATGGAATCGATATTGGCATAGTGGATATATACAGTAAAATCTCATGATTGTGGATCTTCGGCAAATACCCATAAATTCGTTTAGAATGAACAATTAACAAACTAGTAAAACGTTTACACTTATTTCATGTAAAATGGCAAAAATGCGTGAAATGGAAAAAAAATTGATTTTTACGCTATCATTAACTAAATGGAATTAACCGCAAATAATTGACTGAATTAGATAAATCTGCGCAATAGTGACAGAACGAATACGCATTTTATCATTCATCAGTTACATTACAAATATAGAGGCCGCGAAAATGATGTCGTTGCACGTGAATTGATAATCGTTACCCGGATGAATGTATTTCTAAAATAAACACATATCCTGCCAAAAATACGCGAGTTCAGATTCAACTTTATGCCAGGATGCCAATTAACAAAACTGCAGTAGAGCGAGAATATGAAAGGAAGCCAGGATGTTGACATAAGTGAAGGTTTAATGTAATTTTCGAACCATACAGAGAGTCGAGCCGGCACCTAAACATCAGTACATAACTCAACGCAGACGTCTACAACACTGGTCCAATGGAGATCACCGCCAAAACTAGCCCAGTAGTGTAGCAGTTTATCAAGTTCAAACACAGTGTACATAACCGCTTAATGGCTTTGGTGAGATGGATACAACAGAAATGAAATTAACATTCCATGCTCTCTCTCTCTCTCTCTCTCTATATATATATATATATATATATATATATATATATATATATTGTTAGTAAATATGGAAAATAGATTATTCTCATTAATAATAATACTATCTTCAATCTAATCTCGTGTTCATCTAAATTACTGAGAAAAGTATATATTTCCTTTAATAAGCTATATCTTTTATGGAAGAGTGATTAATAGACTACATTTTTTATGTTATTGTTATCATATCATGGCATCGGATTTATTTTCACCAATAATTGCACACAGCCTATTTCTCTTGCGTGTATGTGTGTGTGTGCGCGCGCGCGCGTGTGCGTGTGTGTGACCTTGATAATTTTCAGGAACCGAAGTAGTTCACTTCTGACGTGTACTTCTGTATGATGTGACCCAACCAGATACCAGCTCATTACTGGACCGTGGATGGTATCACCATAGATGTCAGCATGTCTCTGATCATTATTAACATCCCCATACATCATCCGTGTGAACTGTCCAAGTACCGTTAACAACGGCTAAACGGTGCCGCTTAACGACATCACCAGTTTATCATGGGATATGGTATTCACTTGTTTACATAACTTGTCATACAATAACGGCGGCAGCAATACAAGGATTTGTAGTAGCCTAGATCGGATGAAAACTCACTCTGGATAGTAAAGATAAACTTTGAATGGCGCACATAAAAAGCATAAAAACACGTACGCATCCACACATGCATGCATGCATACTAATATAAAATTTGCAGTTGGTTCAATATATATATATATATATATATATATATATATATATATGGAGGCCCATGCGCGTTGGACCACAGATCACTACCACCTGAGTTCGAATCTCGGCGTGGGCATATCTAAAGGGTGTTTCATTTTTGACTTCGCTTCATTACCTTTGGAGGTCGCTCGGCCCATTTAGCCTACCTAATGTGACCGCAAGACATCAATCATCAATAAATCATCACATATATATATATATATATATATATATATATATATATATATATATATATATAATACTTACATACTTATATATAATACTTACACATGCAAGCCATTGATGAGGCATAGTAACTGAAGTTAGATTATTCGTTTCAAAATGTCATCGCAACCTTTATCACGATGTCTGTCACGATGTTACACATTTGCTTAAAGTGCCTCCACACATACAACTCGCCCTCCTCTGCAACAGACTGTTCATGTTGTTAATAATCTATTAAAAAAATTAACCAATAGAGCGCCTCTACAAAATCAGATCTATTTACTAGCCTTTAAAATAGCTCTCCGCTGGTGAACCTTCATGTCCGGGTTCATACCTGTGTTTGTGGGATGTTTCTTAAAGAAAGTCGGCTAAACAAAGAACATGTGCATTTACTCACTCACCACACACCTTTAAATGGATTCGACCTTTACGGACATCCCGATGCTGCTTGTATCGAAGACACTCAAATTAGGCCCATGTAGCATAGACACTACATATTGTAATATGACATGACGGTGTCAAAAGATGCCGTCATCTGTTTCAAATTGCACTGAATTATGCCCGATTTCCAAATTGCCTAAATAATTCGAGGGAGGACACCCATATATATATATATATATATATATATATATATATATATATATATATATATATATATATATATAGAGAGAGAGAGAGAGAGAGAAGAGAGAGAGAGAGAGAATAGCTTATCTTCCTGTAACACTATAAAAAACTAGACAAAGATCGTCGATGTTTTGTGTCCATAATGGCATGAGTAATATTCCAAACTATCAGTTACCCACGCAGCGCATCGCACAAAATGTCAGCGAGCAGACCACACAAAATAACGGTATGTGATTACACACAATTTTTTTGTTACTGCATATTATCGGTCCATTCCCGGAACACATTTGTCAGCTTTTAGACTGAAGTTAGCACGGTCCTTAGTGTCGATCATGGGTTAGCAGTTCGGGTAGATCGGTACAAGTGGTACATGGAGTTTTAAGGCGTGTTAAGGACCTGGAATAAATATAACATTTTACGAAGTGTAATGAGGCCAATATACGTAGGATGTCCTCGTCGTTGGTGTCACCTTTTACTTCTCTGAGGAAGATACCAACCAGAACAGCGACACAGAGACGCCACCTGTCGGATAATCTCAACGAATATATCTGGTACTGGGGTGATGCATCAAGGTAGATATTACTTTGTCTCTCTTAACCCCCCCCCCAACTGTGTGTGTGTGTGTGTGTGTGTGTGTGTGTGTGTGTGTGTGTGTGTGTGTGTGTGTGTGTGTGTGTGTGTGTGTGTGTGTGTGTGTGTGTGTGTGTGTGTGTGTGTGGAAATTACACCCGAAGCGTTTATGGTATAATTATTTACTTAAACGTGTATACATATACGTGTATACATTATATATATATATATAATTTTATATAACATAATTTGTTAAGTATTGTATATATTGTCCAATTATATTATTAATATATTAATTAATAATTATATATATATTAATAATTAATATTATAGATATATAAAATATATAATATATATATATATATATATAATTTTATATAACATAATTTGTTAAGTATTGTATATATTGTCCAATTATATTATTTAAGTATTGTTCCAATGCGTAAATCAGACTTAAGTTCAGTATCCAGCTAATTAAATAAATTACGAAAACTTATTTGGAAGAAAGTTCCTAACGATATAAATATATGGCAATATATTATAAATGAACCAAGTAGGCTAAAATTCCTTTTAGACGAAAAGAAAATTCCAGTTAAAAATCCGTTTGTAATAATCTTTAGCAATGGAGCATTTAAAATATATATATATATATGTATATATCACAGTTGAAGATATTTTATTTTCACTTTATGTGACAGAGAAGAGGTAAACATCAATTTCCGTCGTAAACCAGATGGAACCTTTGTTGTAAGAAATTCTTCATCCGGCATTAAGGGAAACTATACACTGACTATCAGGTGAATCGTTCACTCTTTGTTTTCAATCTGTATTTAACATACTTTTATAAGTAAAACGTCCAATATTATATCGCCAAAACATAATCTTATAGCATCATAGTATTAAAAAAGAATCGTTACTTAACAGGTTTTCTCTGGCTTTTATTCATGTAGGAAAGGTGGAAACAACAGACTTATTAGGATTTATAACAAAAATGGAAAATATGGATTCACTGAGCCATTCACGTTTCTCAGCGTTGTGGATCTTGTCATATTTTGCAGAAACAATTCCTTAGTAAGGTTTAACAAGGATCTGGACTTAAAACTTCAATATCCTTTGGCAAGGCCATCTACGGTAAACGATTATTTAAACAATTACTATTAAGTAATATAATTACACAAATGTGATGTATTATAACACTTCAGTATATTTATTTACAGGAAATTGAAATTACTACTGACATTATTAATGAATTCCATTATTCACTAGTATATTTAATGTACACCGACTCAACTGTATCTACTGTTATTCATATAATAATAGAAAAAAACATGATCAAAATGCTGCTCTGTATATATATATATATATATATATATATATATATATATATATATATATATATATATATATTAAAAATGCCAATTTGAAAATTTTAATTTTTACTCTTATTGCTACATTATTACGAATGAATTATTACAATTTTGTTATAAAATCCTAATTTTTATTTGTTTACATTGTTTCAATTATGACTAAGATATGCAGGGATAATTAACACACGAGACAGCGTAATTAATT
Source organism: Paralvinella palmiformis (assembly GCA_025642065.1). Taxonomy (NCBI): domain Eukaryota; kingdom Metazoa; phylum Annelida; class Polychaeta; order Terebellida; family Alvinellidae; genus Paralvinella; species Paralvinella palmiformis. The sequence continues at coordinate 705,798 of JAODUP010000062.1, read as the reverse complement.
ATTTTCGTCTTGGTTACGGCTATATATATTAGGTGGCTGAAACTTTACCACATCCTACGCCACACAGTCACAGCTGAGTGATATCTTTCAATATTATAGCCATATGCTTCCCTGTAATTTTGAGTTAACAGGACGTTGTTTCAGCCGCTCGATCATTATTAAATGACCACAATAAAAATAAGCCATTCAACAGTTAAAACAGAGAAATCACAATACCTAATTATGATTAACTGTATCACATACGCGCGCGCGCAAACACACACACGCGCGCGCACATATTCATTTTTGAATATTAAAACATGCAGAATTGTTTGCAGCTTTATTTATTGTGGCCATTCGCCCATTGAGTTGTGAGCTGAAAATGTACCTTCAAAATTGGTCTGTATGATTTTTTAAAGTCTAATGGGGATTGAATTAGGGATGTAACATTTGAGTACCACGCCCTCTAGCCTACATACACATACACACATTCTTCTTTCTCATAAATTCAAGTATGTTATGTCTATTCTTTTATATTCTAGTATAGCTTTACGTTTTCTGCGCGTTCATGTTTCCAGGTCCGCGCGTTCTAAGAAAATTCTGTGTATTATTTGCCTCTCTGGGGAGACACCTTATAGATAACTGGACTGGGAATCTAGCATTTAAACGACTGTAATAGATAGAATACGATCTTAAATTATTACAAGTACTTCCGACTCAGGAGTAGAAACACTGTTTCGCATCTCGAGTAGCGTGATATTGGGCTCCGCTCGCTTGGTTGGTGTGTTATATAACAACTTTAGTTGTAATTAATTCACTTAAGTGGTATGACGGAATAGATTCTTCTTTCTCATAAATTCAAGTATGTTATGTCTATTCTTTTATATTCTAGTATAGCTTTATTCTGCTTGTCATAAATAATATTTAAACCGATTATTATTACTATATTTATTGGTTGTATAACAGATTATGTCTGGTTCGAAAATATAGTTCTGATATCGCCGAGGCTGTGACGCCACAATGGTCTACTTTACTCTTTCTCTCTTGTTTGTTGGGGGGTAGAGGCCCCGGCTGTCGCTTATTGAGCGCAACCAGGATGGTCTACATTACCCCAAATATCTCTCTAAGCTATCAGTTTTAATAATTGTCGCTTCTTGCCAGCTTTCTATCGAATAAGATGATCTTTGAAGACAGTGACAATGAAGGCATAATTTGTAAACTGTGGCTTTGAAAGTTTCGACGTCTTGCTGGCATCAAACCTGTAACGCTTGACAACAAGGTGCCAGGTGTTTAACCGTTAGATCACCGGTGCTAATTTCTTGTTTTGTTGTTCGGGGAGAATCCCCAGGCTGTCGCTTATTCGACAAAGTCTCTATGTTGGAGTGGTTGAGAAACCTCCTCCACCACCACTCACAGGGGAGCAGTACGGAAAGATGGAGCCGAAATACCCTGAGGGTGGTCACTGCCAGGGTGTTTTACGTCCTCAGGGGGTCTTTAACATCCCCCTTTATTTTAATAATTCGTTAGAGATGGCAGCGCCTTTTAACGTGGTCAGCCAGCCACTATGTTGTGAGCCGAGAAATTAATCTCTGAAAAAGTGTCGAAAAGGGATCGAGCCTGTGATGCTTAACCGTTAGACTACCGGAGCTCACTTCCTTGATGAATAGTTCATAGTTTATATTTAACAGTCATGATTTCCTGTGTCAGTGTCCCATCCCATACTTTTACCACACACACACACACGCACGTGATTTCTCCATTTAAGCATGTATATCTTTTTTGTATGCACATGTTATGTAAGTATAAACTGACCCTGTAATTACTATCATATAAACAAGCAGAAATATGTGATTGTGATGTATTAAGTTTATCGTTACTATGGCATTTCCCGGATACAGCGCGAAAATATTTCACCGTAATAAAGTCTTGACAGCTGCAGAACATTAGCGGAGTGAAGGTCCGCAGTTCAATAATGAGCCTTGACCTTTGTTTGGTTGATCGGTTTATTTCGAAAGAATATTTTGACAGATCTTTATTATAGAGTGTCACTGATAAAATTTGGCCCAAATATCCTGTTGGATGGCAGTTTAGGACACATGATTTGGAATATGAGTGGTTTTATGTTAATAATTTGACCAATCAGAAGTGATTTTATTCAGAAGCGTTAACAAAATGTCGGCATTTCTGCCGCCGATTCCTCAGGTAAATAAATAAAGTAATACGATGCATTGAGAGTCTTCCTCTGTATTATATTGATGTAAATATAGTGAACAGTTTTTAACATGTGTTACTTTACAGATCTATTTCACCCATCTCTTAACTGTTCAGTGACAGTTTGTTGAGTGCTAGTGTTAAAATATTATCTAGATGTTGGTGACCCACCCCTCTTTATCTGATCATCCTTTTAGTTTTTTTTAATGTTATGACTTCAGACTTATCAGCTATCATGCCCTAACACAGATTGGGAATTATTAATTATAACTCTACAGTATATGTCTTAATTTAGTATGTTTTGCAAAAATGGTTAATTATTTGCATAATTTGGCAAGATTCTTTGCAAAAAGATCTAGTACTGAGTAGTAGCCTTCCTATAATTTATAGGGGGTATAATAATTAAATGTTCAACCAGGAAACATATTGATATTACCATAATTATGAAAAGGCTGTAAACTGTTTAGTGTAGCCTGGTAGCTGAGCGTAGGGGTAGTGTCTATACTAGATCTACATCTACTATATTCTATAAGTATAACTATATAGATCTAGACTATAGCTACAGACCTCTGTATGTGTATTCTGTGATATATTTGGCCCATCACTTTGGTTAAAATAACTGCCATTTCAGCCATTATCTTTTTTATGCAGTAAGCATATGACATATGCACTTTTCCAAGGATATAGGAATAGAATTGTGCCCAGAAGTGGCCTTAAAACATCAATCATCATCATCACCTCTCAAAGTGTTGAAAATTATTAATGATGCTGGGTGGGGTATAATATATTTGGGATGCATACAATGCAACATTGGTTCTTTTGATTTAAATATGTTTATGCATTCACTAAACCAGAATGAAGAATAGCTGTTATGGGGCATGCAAGCTTATAACAATCCATGCAGCATCACAACAAATTAAGATGTGATTAAAAACTGAAATTTGATGTTAGAGCATTACATCATTTGGGCAGATCTATGAAATAATTAAACATATTTTGAAATTTTATTTGTGTTTAGTTTTGGCAGAGCACTGCAAGTAACTTAAACTATTAAAATCATTGTCATGTAAGACAATCATATCCAGGTGAATAGATGTTGGATGAACCACCCCTATTCAAGAATGATGTAAAGTTCTGTAGCAGTGCTATAGTATTTCTCTATGGTTCAGAAGCACCCCTATCCTATCAGATGTACAGTTAAAGTTATCAGGGTTGGGGCGATTACAGAGCCAAGGTAATCAATTATGATTAATTGAGAATACCAAGATTACAATTACATTCATGAATGTAATAGGTTATGATTGCATTGTAATCATGATTGTAATAATGATTACAGTGTATATAACACAAACATGGATGTGATTCTTCATTAATATATACTCAGTTACAAATGTAATATGATATAAACTTGCCACAGTATTTAAATATTTTTTGTAAAAAGCAGACACATTTTCTGTATGTTCTTGAAATGAAAATGTACAATAGACTTTGATGCCATTATAAGCATTATAAGATTTTAATATTTCTGAGATCAATATTCACCATAGAGCAAAGGAGCAAGTAATGCATTTGTCAAGAATGCACAGGTATTTATAGAGATAACTGAGATTAGTGCAAACAATATCAATGGAAGTGATTGAATATATTTAGTAACAAAATGCATCAATTATGTGTGGTGTGACTATACCCAGGTAAGGCCTCTATATTATAATAAATATAATAATTAGAATATAGTCAAACCCCCAACTGGTACCCCCTCTGTAACTTGACTGAGTGTATGTCAAAAGCCCCTCTGGTCTTTTGCCCCTTTAGTCAAAAGCCAATTTATTAATGTGACTTTTGTAAAGTAAAAAAATAAATTAAACAAAAATAAAATTGCAAAATGTATTTTTCTTCTATAACTTGGCCAATTCTGTACTTTGATATCTGCCTAATCAGGGCTGGAAAAATCGGTCGCCCAGGTCGTGTGGGTTTTATCTAGTTAAATTTTAATCCTTTTTGGAAATATTCACGTTTGTAGTGTACCAGAATGGCTGGATCTGCAAAACAACAGTGGGCTTCCCTTATGAAGAGACCCAGTACTCCAAAAAGTGTAACGGGATCATGTTCTGTGTCACATGCAGAAAGTTACTATTACATGCAGATAATACCAATTTTCAGATTGAATCGCTGAAAACACATGGCACTTCTACACACTACCACCTGTGCTCCACTAAAATCAAACAAGAATTACATCCAACAAATGTTCAAGATACCCATTTGCGCCAAGCAGTTATTCAGCTGACTTTGAGTGGTCCTGTGAGCTTCAACAGCTCAATGGTCTAGCATTGGGAGAAAATTACAGTAATGCTAAGGGGTGTCAAATGTTCATGAACATTATTGGTAGCTTCCTACATGATGAAAATAAATTAGATTTAGGCTTGTATGTTGTAGTGGTGGTCGTCACCTCAATGGCAACAAGAAGAAAATTCCTGGCCAATTGATGAACGTAACAAATAATTTATTACTGGATGAAATATAAACTGTTGTATACTCAATAAAACCACAAACACATCATTATTGTCTTTATTACACATATTTACAATAGTCTCCATGGATTCGAGTGCAATTTTAATAGTAATACTAATAGCTAGTAATTGTTTGTTGGGCTAGTAAGAAATTTGTTGGGCTAGTGGATTCAAATTTACTTGAGATCATATTACGATTACCCCAACCTGAAAGCTATGCTACTGTGGCAATAAACAATATTATATATCTGGTACTTCAAATAACAATTAAGTAATTAGTATTTGAAACAAGATTCATTTCAGCAAAAATTTTGTTTTTTATGTTAATTTTGTGAACCACACCAGTTTTCAATAATCATGAAGACCAGTGGATGAGTCTAATTTGTTGATATTTGATTGAGTTGTTTAGCATTGGTACTGGTCACACCTGGGACATATGGTCGAGGGGTATCTCCCTCAGGCAATAAATTCCACAAACACATGTATGAGCTGGATTTGAACCCACAAGCTGAAGGTTTACAGCACCCTATTCTAACCACTGGACCATTGATACATCCTGATTTGGTATTAAATGAAAAGTTTTAAAAGTCATCGTGAATGGCAAGTGTGCAGTTGACAATTTAATTAAACTTAAATAAAGTTAAAATACAGTGCTATAATCAATGAAGCAACATAATAATACATGGTTCTAATTGTTGAAGATATAGTTTTATTTTACTATGTCCAGCAGTCAGTGCCAGAACTCTGGTAAATTAATACATGTATTCTCTGGCAGTGGGCATAATCTTTCCTTCTTCTATTTTAACAACTTAATTTTATCTGAAGAACAAAAAGTAACCGAAATGTAGTAACTGAGCTATCATGAGATGAAAACATTTCTACCTATCTTGGATCCCAATGATGTGTGTGTGTGTGATTTTCAGACCCTGTTAGTTCTTTGGGTTAATTCTATGCATTAGTACACAATTAAAGCTAGTACAACATTCAACCCGGATTGTGCAGTTACTAAGTAAATAATTAATGCTGCAATGGATCGAGCAATATCCAAATATACTGCTATAATTATGATTGTATTCAATAAATCACATTAATAAACTATTAGTGCTATATATTTCACCTCCACCAGTCAATGACAAATCTGTAGTCAATAGACAATTTCTGTGATGCATGCGCAGTCCATATCTACTGTGGGTTGTTGGTCAGTGAAGCTACTACATGGAACAAGAAGTGTAATTCACTAATTGTTTGTAAATTTACATTTTGGGGGGATTCACAGAACTAAATCGATCTGCAAGTTCTTGTAGCAGTTTCATTTGTATTAAATATACTGTAGAATTATTTTTACTAATAGATTAGATGTTTGTATGGGGTAAGTTGACAGTTTATTTTTGCCTGAAACATTACTTGTTACTGAAAATAAATGATCAATTTGGGAACTGTAATAGACATGTTATCAATATGTGGGAAAGTTGACAGTTTATTTTTCCCTGAAACATTACTCGTTACTGAAAATAAATTATCAATTTGGGAACTGTAATAGGCATTTTATCAAAATATGAAACATATTGTGATCTCCGTGATCTCACAATTGGTAAAAGAATTTTTTTATCAGCAAGCCCAGTGAAACGCCACCCAAAAACAGACATTCGCTAGATGGCACAGTCATTGCGGAAATTGTCTAATAATAAAGTTTCTTGCAGGATACTGGAATTGTATGATAAGTTTACACTTATTGAACAGCTGCAACAGAATACATATCTGGGTCTAAATCATTAGCAACAGCCAAATAATATATGCTAGCATTATATGTACTGATGACAATTAGACATTTCATCATTATTGACACTTCATGCTCTGTTTTATTGGATAATTTGCACAGAGATCAACTGTTTCATTAACATTTTATTGATTGGAATTTTAGGTAAAATTTGTTTATTGTTAATTATATTATAATCAGTGGCATAAGTTTATGAATGAAAGGTTGTGTTAAATTATACAAAGAAAGTGATGATACACACTTCATTATTGTATACCCTTTTAAGGGGGGGGGGGGGGTAACTTCAGATTCCTCCAATGTATTTAATGAAATTCTTTTAAATATAATTTAGATAGAAATACTTTACAGCGTTTAACCTTGTGTAGCACATTGGAGGTAGTGTTGATAGATGCTGATATTTGTCCAAGACTGAGCTTGTACTTTGCTTTGGAACTGCTGTCAAAAATAAAATTAAAAAAACAAACATGGTCTTGGACTTTCTAGCCAGAAATAAAATATTCTTAAGTATTTATTAAGTGCAGTGAGTTATTGCAGTGTCAGAGTATTAACCGGAGTTCAGCTGATAAATGGATTATGTGTAGAGAACTGGTAGCCCTTTTATAAGAATTATGAGATCTGTTGATACTTAAAAAATTACACATACTTCCTTTATTTCCTATAAGAATTTCGTTTAATAAAGGAGAATCTTAGTGTTATATATACAATATTTTATCAAATCTTTTCCATGAATAGATCTTACGGCTGGCAAAATATTTTGAAAATTATTTTAATTTATTTGAGAATGCATTTGAAAACTGAAGGTACCAGTATTTAAATTTAAATAATTTTAAATTTTTGGAGACCTGAATATGAATTCTCAAAGACTTGAATAATTTGTGTCCCTGCTTGTCAAAATTCCGCAGTGATTTATCATTCAGCCATAGTTTCTGGGGTGTTACTATGGGTAGATTTGAATGGAGTCATCACTCATTCATCCCATTTTCACCTATTCACTCCATTTACTCCTTATCATAAACAGCTATACCCAATTTTTAGCATTAATGATACAGCAGGAATGTGGCAAATAATATTAGTATTCATACTTCTAGTCATGTTCTGGAGTTGGTAAATTGTATATTAAGTCAATGTATTATCTGCATTCTGATATATACTAATACTACTGTCATAATAATGGACACAAATATTTTCCTTTTTCAGGTTGCTGGATCTTGTCTCTCTCAGTATGAAGCACTCTTCTCACAGGTGAGCAAATATTTTGCTTAAACACAGAGTTTACCTAATATAGCTCATCAGGTCTGTTAGAAATTTGGATCTATGCTAAAATTATGTTATTTAAGTAACTTGAATAGATAATAAGAGTATATAGACCTTTCTACATTGTATTATGTGTGATATGTTTCATATTAGATAATTGTACAGTTGGAACAGTTGTGACAATAATATAAACAGGCCTTTTCTAGTTTGCTTAGTTATTAGATCTGAAGCTTTTATTTTTAAACAACTGCAATGTTAATTTTTTTATGACTAGCAAAATACATAATCTCTATAATTTTATAAAGAAACTACCTAATCTATCAACAAACTACACAATGAACTATTATATTGATGGAGTATGGTGTATAAAGAGGATTACACCTCTAAAAGCTTTGATATTCAAGAGATAAATCCATTCAATATAGTATGAATAGTTGTTCTGTTCTTAATCACATTATATTTGTGGCAAGTGTATGACACTGAACTGACATATTTTATTATTTCACTAGTAAACTTTTTCACTGTGTTGATGTATGGTTTCGGTTTAAGTATCTTGAAGTTTCATAGTGCGTACAGAGTTATATTTAGCATATAATATGAAACATTCCTGAAATGAATAATTTGAATAGTTTATATTTATTATTCATAATTTCTCTAAGTAAACAGAGCAACTGTGATTATGATATTGAACTATATTGCATAAATCTACTGAACAGGATTACAATTTTATATCAATATATTACTTTACTAAAAGGCTATTACTAGTATTAGCATTTGTGGCCAATATTTCTAATTTGTCAGTGATAAATAATACAAATGAAGATTTATTTTAAAATCAATTCATGGTCAATAATTTTCATATAATTTTACTGATACTAAATCATCAACTTCACATTTTAATCTGACTGTTGTAGGCTAATTCATATACTACTCTCTGACACACACACACACACACACACACACAGACACACACACCAGAGAGAGAGAGAGAGAGAATGTAAACATATGGTAATGTATATATATATATATATATATATATAATACAAGTGTGTGTGTATAAAATTATACACATACAGACACACACACATTATCTTTATTGTCAGTCATACTTCATTTGTAAAGCATTACTGGATGATAAATATGTTTGAACTATAACCAATATAATAAAGTCACAGAAGCAATGTACACCGTAAGTCAACATTAGCAATGTGCACTAAAAACATTTATATGAGCAGGGTACCTTGTCAATGTCATAATTGCTTTACAGTGTAGTTAGCTAGTCCTCTAGGATAATGGACAGAGATTGAGTAAATTGCTTGATAATATTATTGTTCACTGATTTGATGGTTTTGGGCTTTTCTGCGGATAATTGTTTAGAAAAATGCCACTTTATATTTATCCGCTGTTGTTTCAGCAATATGAAGAGTCCATCATTTGTTCTGTTTTTATTTTCTTTCTGAAACTAATAATCATAATAACATGATGGTTTGTTTGTTCATTAAAATGTTGACATCTCAAAGTGCAATTCAGAATCATGCTTTTGAATATGTGATGTATTGAGCTGGACATATGTGTTGTTAAAGATTATAGAACAGCAGTAGTATCACAGTGAATGAATATCATTGCACAAAATCATGAACAGTTGTCTACTGAAGTCCAGTAGTTTTTTTCTATGTACTGATATAATTTGACTTGTCATGTTTTTCCCCATTTAAATGTATTTAATGCTACAAACAATCAGTTAATTCTTGACACTGACTCTGTACAATGATTGTTGTATTTATTCCAGGCTGACCCAACTGGAAAGGGCATTATCAGTGCCATGGATGCTGCCAACTTCCTGAAGAAATCAGGTCTAAAAGAATCACTTCTCTCCCAAGTGAGTGTTTTAGGCAACATTCATAAATATTGTACTTTGTCTGCTGTACTAAGAAATTGTTTATTTGACTCATATGTGTAGGATTTACTGATATCTTTTTTTTTGTTTTATCTGTTTTTCTACACATTGGGAATATTATAAGATAGTATTTATATTACTTTGTTATGAGTTATTTTATATTGCAGATTTGGGATCTGTCAGATCCTAGTGGGAATGGCTTCCTTGACAAACAAGGTTTTTTTGTGGCCTTGAAACTGATTTCACTGGCACAGAATGGAAAGGATGTGAACATGTCAAATATCAATATGCAGATGCCACCACCAGTTATGGTTTGTTGACGTATTTATGGATTTCTTTCCATAAGTTTTTGAATATATCAGTAGCCTCTATATATTCCATATTATGTTTTATTGTGATAACAAGTTTATGATTCCTTATATTATGGTAAATATGAAAAATTACTAATATTTATAAATGCAGTTTCAATTCTTATTTATGCTGAAATCCTGATTTCCTCAGTTCTTTCATTAATTGCACAGAAGGTTATTAGATTTGGTGTGCTAATTATGGCACACTATGCAGTATTTAGTAGTATGAAATATTTAATTAATATTTTAATAATTCTGGCTTATCAGCATCAGTTTTAGTTGATGATGGTTACCTTCTATATTTTTAGGGTACTCCAGGTAGTCCAGCTATGGCCCCACTTGGCTCCCTAGGCAACACGTGGGCTATTGAGGTAGTTCAAATTATGATTATGTTATTTTGATTACAGTATTCAGCAGATATCACCACTGTAGTGATTCAACTTTGATTTTTTTGGGTAGTATTTTATATTATCTATCCATGCTTTATCATATGTACTTAGGTTAATTAGTGGAGTTTTTTGCATATTAAGATATCAAATTTAAAAGGTTTTATCAAATAAGGCCAGTCTTTAAAAAAAATTGGTTGGGGTTACATGGCCAAAATAAACCCATACAGTAGGTAGGGATTACTTTTTTTATATATTTTTTTTATAGATTGTCTAGTGGAATATATTGTTTATGAAGCATTTTTTCATTCAACTACATGCATGCCAGTAATGATTCAAACTAGATAGATATCATACAACTTACAAGCCTGTTTTAGATATAGACTCACTCAATTCAACTAGTATTTTCAAGTTTTTCGGGGGCCTACTAACAGTTCAAAATCATCACATAAAACGCAACTTGCCCTTGTTTTGGACCTTCAAATTTAGAATAAAAAAGGAAAATATGCCGTGAAATTGCATGTGAGTTCTGACAACGTATTTACGTTATCGATCAGATGATTACACATATCGCCCAGGATTCCACCCCCCCCCCACTGTCAGGCGTATCTCCCCTAATGATAGTTAGCTTTCATACATCCATCTTGTGGTGAATATGATAATGTGTGTAACCGTTTGAAGTGAATAATGCGGACCACAAAATATATTGCATGTGATAAAATGTTTTGTTTCATTTAAGGTCATTCAGTACGATAAGGAAAACATCAATCCACTAGTATTGCTTGCTATTGTTATAGTAAGAATGTACACAAAACAACGGATTTGTTGAAAGATTTTTAACAGGGACGTTGTTGCGTAGCAGAGCATTGGAACCGTGTTCATTGGTGTTAAAGCTCCGAACACTCAATATGCATGTGCCAAATGTGCATTTTTCCAGTGCTTGGATGCAGAACCGTATATGCTGGCGTAAAACAACCGAGTACTGAACACACAAGCACTTATTTTAGCTTGTTTCAGATGCTCAGATGAAGATATAAAAAGATCCGAGCCAACATGTTACAATCACGTCGATACAATTGGACAGATGTCAAAGATGCCGAAAGCCTCAACCTAAGTTTAGACCAAATAAAAGTGTATTATGCTGAGCCACCATATTTAAAAAAAGAGATAACAGGTTTGGGAGTTCTGGCCTCCAACCGGAGTCAGCACATATGCATTGAGTGCTTGGACCTTTAGCGTTAGCGAACACAGTTCCAATGCTCAGCTACGCAACAACTTCATTTTAACAAATATTCCTCAGTCTGCAGATAATCATATCTGCATGTGGTTTAAACATCATTTGATAGATAACGTTACCATGCATAATTGCCCCCACAAACAAGCCAATTCATCCCATATATGCACATAGTGAAGAAAGCGCAAGTAAATCAATATTTCAATGACCGAAAAGGACTTAGTGTTAACAAAATTTAGAGAGTACTGATGCATCGTTGAAGTAAAACACCAATCAGGTGACAAATATAAGCAGAACTTAAACATGAAAAAATAGTTGAAATGTGTTTTTCATTTCTTCACAATTCCATATGGCCGTATGGCAGTTTATGGAGTCATATGGTCAGGTAACCCCCAACAAGATTATTTTTAAGACTGGCCTAATATGAGACATCACAATTTGACTTTGAAACTTGATACTATAAAACAGGTACAAGAATTCTTATGAAATACTTTTCATTGTGACCGAACCAGAATTTAGAGAGTTATATATTCATTACAGGCTGCAGAGAAGGCAAAATATGACCAAATATTTGAAGGTTTGAAGCCAGTAAATGGATTATTATCAGGTGATAAAGTAAAACCAGTAAGTATTCAAATGCGTATTCATGCTGAGCTCTGGATGTGCACATTGAGGTGTGAATTCTTTAAAATAAGATAATAGTTTGTGTTGAAATGTGTTTTATTTATAATATATGTACATTTTAAGTTATGCTGGATCAAAGTAGAGATCAGCTATGAATTATACTATTTAATTTAATCCTTTTAACAGGTTTTATTAAACTCTAAGTTGCCAGTTGATATACTTGGTCGTGTGTGGGATCTGAGTGACATGGATAAAGATGGCTTTCTTGATAGGGATGAGTTTGCTGTGGTGAGTGAGTCTCCCTGAATATTTTTTTGATGCACAGTTTACAGCAAAAGAAATATTGCATCAGGTTATCAGTAAAACTTTTAAATGATGCTAATGAATGGATAAAATGCCATTCCTTTAAAATAGTACAGGAACATTGACAAATGAATTAGTAACTATTTGTTGAGACTGAATTTCACTTGATTTGTTATTACTTTCCAGGCTATGCATCTCGTGTATAAAGCTCTACAGAAGGAGCCAGTGCCAATGACTTTACCACCCGATCTAGTGCCACCAGCTAAACGAAAGAAGGGTGTTATAGCAAGTAGTGTAACTGTACTTCCAGACTTGCTGGTGCCTACCACAGGACTTAATTCTCCCATATCTGGTACACGTCCCACTACTACCATGGCTGTAGGACTGATTGGTGTACCAGCTGCAGGCCCAACTGTGGTGAGTGTTCGTAGAAATGGCCTAACAATGCTTTGTATTATTATAGTTTTACTGAACGTTGATTGGCTGATATATTTTGAATACAAATGCTGAACAATTCGTGTTGATTTTAGGGTGCCATTCCATGGGTTGTAACACCAGCTGAGAAGGCCAAATTTGATGAGATGTTCAAAATTGCTGACACCGATAAGGATGGATATGTTAATGGTCTGGAGATAAAAGATATCTTTCTACAGTCTGGTGTTGCACAGACTGTCCTTGCTCATATCTGGTTAGTTGTCATGATAGCTGTTTAAATTTGCATACAGTGTACAAACCCACAACGTGGACTAACACATAATAGGGTAATTAGCCAACAGGATTACAAGTGTCATTTAGATAGCTATACACAGTTACATATGCTATGCCAAGTTACTCGTGGAGGTTCCCGTGCTTTTTTCTGATTGTTTCGTGACTTTGTACCCCGCAGAAACTCAAGTTCTGCTCATCAATTCCACTTATTTCCATCTCCAGGAATTTGTGTGATACAAAGGGTTTTGGAAAGCTCGACTCGGATCAATTCGCTCTTGCCATGTATCTTATACAACAGAAGATTAAGGGCATTGAACCTCCTCAGACTCTTCCACCAGAAATGGTTCCCCCATCACTCAGGTTATCAAGTATTGCTATGGTAAGTGACATTACACTCCATAGCTATTTATGTTACCTTTAAAAGTTACTCTTTTCTGATGCTTATAACACTTCCTGTCTTGGTAATATTATACTACAGCTTGCATGCATATACTGCTTGAGAAACACAGAATATACATTTTGATTTATTTTTGTTCATTTAATTCCATTGAATTTTTCAGGATGGTGCATCTGGATTTGTTACAGATTATAATACTAGTGGTATGAAAGAACTGGATCTTATATCAAAGGAAATTGATGATATTAAAAGGTAAAACATATGGACGCACACACACACACATACACACACACACAAACACACACATATATATATATATAGTTATATTGTGTTATCTGCACAAATAGAGAAAATATAATTTAGAAAATGACCTTGAAAAATGTTGTATCATATGACCCTTTCTACCACTTGTGGACACAGATCTTTGCTATCTGAGGTCCACTTATAACATGGTTCAAGTCCAAGGATCCCAGATATGTTGTTATAAAGGAGCCAGACTGTATACATTGTTACCATGATTGTAGAACCTGAAATATATGTGATCTATACACAGGGAGAAGATCAAACTAGAACAGGACAAAGCTCAGAAAGAAGCTGATATTAGAATACGTAATGGTGAAGTGCAAGTGTTACAAAAAGAGCTCGATGCTATCATGTCCACGGTAAAACAACTTGAAACGCAGAAAGGAGAAGCTCAGAAACGTCTGGATGAGTTAGATGATAAAGTGAGTTAGTCTTAAAGTATTAATATAAAGTTGTGAGTAGTTTTATAGGTATATCTTAAAAACTGTTATAATAAAGTTGTGCATCACCTACTGAATTATCAGGTTATAATCTTGAAACAATATCACAAAGGAATACAAAGTTATTGATTTAAATTATCACAAACTCTCATGATTTTTATAGCAATTTTTTTTCAATAAATGTGTACAAAATGAAATAAAAACATTATCTGTAGCTTTCTCATAATAATAATAATAATAATAATATGAAAACTTCACATGACCTATTTTTCATATAGCTCCTTATATAAACCAGAAACATTTATATACAGGTATACAGTCACACACTGGCATACATGCACACACATACACACACCCACAAAACCATATTTTCGTCACATAACCTGTTATTTCTTGAAATATCTGAGATCAGTGTAGTCTCCACCAGTTGATAATATGTCTGTTTTATTTGGTTCTTTTATTTCCATCAGTACAAGGCAGACAGTAAATTTTTAGGTTTGGTCTTTAACATTATATGCATCTCCAATTATTATTCTTTCCCAAGGTGATTACACAAATTAATGAATACTAGCTTGCTATCAAATACCTGGAGTCATACAGCATCAAGAGAACAATTGAGGATTTCTTTAGCCTATCATGTGAACAAAAGTGGCCTTAAACCATCAATCATCTTGTGGAGACAGCTAAAATGGAAAATACTAGAAAGTATCAGGTGTCGTGACACAGGAGACAGTTTTAAATCAAAGCTGAAGATCACCAGGAAAAGAATGATTGACCAAATATAATAATAAGTTTATCACTAACATTACTGATTATACTCAAACCTGGGTTAAAATAGTAAGATACTAGTTAAGCCTAAGTTTAGCAAGCCCTATGCTGGGCTAACCCAGTTTAAATACCAATTTTGATATGATCTCATGTGAATAAATCATTATTCATTGCTGTAATTCATATTCTTTGCACATAGCTTGGAATATGTGTGTTTTTATATATATATATATATATATATATATATATTAATAATAATGGCCGAAATTTTTACATGGCTGGCAACCTCAAATGAGGGAGACACAAATGATCTGTAATTTATAGCTTCCCCATGGAGACTAATTATAAATAAATTTAGAATGAGTAAGTTCGATGGAGAAAACCTTGCCAGTTGCCTGGTTGGATGAAAAACTCCCCCTACTATAGTGCCATGGCCAAGGTGCGAACCTGCGACCTCCCGCACAGAATGACCATAGCCATAGGTAAATAGTCTCACTCTCTCCCTATGTGGCCAAAGAGGCGGTGTATATATATATATATATATATATATATATATATATTTTTTTTTTGATGGCACTGGCTCAGCGCACAAAGACCCAACAACCTTTTGAAATCTACACCTCCACAAATCAGCACATACAAATCTATACACTGATAATACATCCAAGCTTTTGTGTCACCTTAACAAGAAGCAACCTAAAATTACCTAATTTAACATCAAAGTAAACAGGAATTTCCTGTCATTTTTAGAGAAACCTGTACATCTTCAAATTTTTATGCCACAAATACTGAACTGGTCTTCATTCTGGGTTCAAATACTTCAACAGTAACCCTACATATATTAATCTCATAGAAGAAAGTCCAATCTATTTAATACAGAAAGTCATGCATGAAAGCAGATTCCCTTATAGATACTTGGCTTGTCATGCATAACTGAAGCATTAGTTCCTATTTTAATTTCATCATACTTTTAAAGGAGCAGTAATATTCTGACAGTTTGGTTAATTTATTTTTAATTTAAATAAGGTGAGTCAGGCTGAAAACTAGCATTACATTTGACTTAAAATGAAGGACATTATCAATTTAATTGCAAATAGAGGGCATTGTTAGGTGCCTGAATTAATACATATTTGAGTGCTTATAGAGATAACTTATAACTTACCATTTAATTGGGAGCAGGCATTTAACTGAGGCCAGACATATATTTAATTAAAATTCATTTATGCCAGAGTTGTTAAAACATTCAGTACTTATTCTGTTGCATCCAGCAATTTATATTCTAGGTGTAGTAATGGTTTAATTTTTGGTATTCAGAAGTTGAAATTACAGAACCAAGTACAAGAAATGAAAGAGAAATGTGAAGAAGAACAGAAAGAGGTTTGTATTTATTTCTTGTTACATTTAAGCATTTAGGACCAGGACTTTTATGGTCTTAAAATGGAGAACAATAAATGTTTATACTCATTTTAAGCTTGGTTTTGATATCATAGATAACAGTAAGAGATATCTGATGTGCTGTGTTTTTTTCCTTCAAATCATTTAATATGTTGCCATAAAAAGACTAAATAAGTTAATGTATGAAAACACAAATACTTCATGTATTCCATTTTTAATATTGAAGAAATGTATTATACTTTTATTTGTAATATGAACTTAACATTTAATGGATGCAGTGGCATAAATTGAATGATAACATATTTTAAACTTCAACTATTTGGTATGTTTTCAAACATTTTGCAGATTGACCAATTAAGGTCACAAATAATTGGAGCAGAAATGACATCAAAGGTAAGTAAAAGACATGCATATCACAATTAAAAACCGAGAATTAAGATAAAGCTTCATATAACTCTACGCACAGTGATTTGGTCTAGTGTCTGATTGCTTTCATTGATAATAGTTCCTGAAATTTTCACATACATTCTGTTATATTCGCTATTAGTTCTTCACTGTCTGTGATTGGGCTTCCACAGTTCATCAGACTTGATTGTATAATACGATAGTTCTTTACCAATTACACTCTTTCCAAACAACATATTTTTCCTGTCTTAAATCACTACATAGTATCCTACTTCTTTATGATGCTCTGTTGAATTAAGCTTTAGATAGATGAGGAGAAACCTTTTTTTTTAAACATGCTGTATATTAGAGCTGTCCTGTAGTCTGTAGCAACAAATGTGCTTTATATGTTGTTAATAAATTAGAACCAGGAAGAAGAGCTCAAGAAGATGCGTGATGAACTGAATGCTTTGAGACAAGAGGAGATACAGCTTGAACAGAAGGTGGAAACTGGAAAAACTCAACTGGAACAGCTTCTCAAAACACTGACTGACACCCAGAAACAGCTTCATAAGGTCAGTGATCAGTCGTGGATAATAAGAAAGTGTTCCAAGATGTACGTAATTGTCTGGGTATTTTTCATCTCGGGGGGGGGGTTATCATGTCCAACCTTTTTTTATTAATTCACTGATACTTCATACGTATTTGGGGTGATGAAGATATATCCCCCCCCCCAAACAGATACCTTGTACTGAATAAAATTGTGGTTCAGACTGTGCTTGAACTTGGTAGATGCAACTTAAATTTTTTTTTCACATATATTAGTTTCTTCATTTGTAAATAAGTGCTTGGTTGAAGCATTTTATACTAAAAAGACTAAATTTTAGTTATCCTGTTGAAATAAACAATCATATATATATATATATATATATATATATATATGTGTGTGTGTGTGTGTGTGTGTGTGTGTGTGTGTGTGCACAGCATAATACATTACTTTATTTTCAGGTAATACAATATTGATTGAGACATGGAATATAAAGCTTTTGAGTGATATATTAGTTAGGACTAGTGTATGATAATAATACTCATTATAGAAGATATATGGATAACTTTGAGGAAAACCTTGATATTATTACAATATGTAATCTGTTATAAATCATGCAAACTGACTGAAATATTACTATTACTACTGTTAATATAAAAAGGCTCCATATGAGTAATCCTTATTTTTTAAATCACTAGTTTGATTTTCTATACAGTTCAGTTTTTGTTTGAGGTCAGACTTAAAATCTCAGCCATAAAACCAAAATGTCAGCACTTATAAGTATAATGTTACAATTGTGTTCTTCCTTAGTACTGTTTAACAATTTCGGTTAATGAAGCTGTTTTTTTATGTTTTTTTTATTTAATACTATTATTGGTTATGGGATGTGCAACCTATTTTATTAATATGGTATCTTATTTGTATTATCTGTGTAAATCCACAGAAAAGTAAAAATTTTAGTACCTTCAACATCAACTAAAACTAATGGTGTAACAAGTCAAAAGAGTCTATTGTTGGGTTTTCCTCTTTTAAAAATTGTTAATTACTATAATAACATTAATGGGTACCTCCATATTGTAACAAGTCAAAAGAGTTCCAGTTGGGCAGCTTCTAAGTGGAGATAATTTCCTGATAAGACAGCTTTAGATCTAAATATTAAAAACATTTTCCAAGATAAAACAAGATCATGAAGATGTGAATAATCTTAAATCAATCTGTTCATCAGTATATGACATACATGATGAGCTCAGATTTAAAATAGTGTTTAAGCAAATTTCTGTTCTTGCTATCATGGCAGATCACAGTTATAATAAAGTAATAAAATTAAGTTTATATTACTAATACTTGAACCCCAGATATCTCATTAATATTTTTATCAATAAGCTTCAATTGGTGTATATTTTCAGTTAGCCTTTATTGTAAAGGAAATTTAATGGTAAAAAGGGAGAGATAAATGATTTTTGACATAATGGTCTTATATATGTGAAGTGAATTATTCAGTGGAATTTCCCACAGTGTAGTAATATAATTTAACCATGCTTCCTTTTTAGAGCAAGTCAAGAGTAAGTCATCTGCAGGACATACAAAATAACATCAATAGATGTATAAACCAATATAATTCACTAATCACTGGAGATACTACGATAACTGAACCGGATCTAAATTTTTTGGACGCCAAAGATGAACCAGTTGAGACAACTAGCCATAAATCAATAGTAAGAATTACTTCTGTTTTTCAGTATGTTTGCATATTGTTTTGGTTGTCTGTTAATTTATTTCACTCACAGATACACACACACACAAACACTCATACCTACACACACTGTGTCTGAAATGATATTAGAATGTTTTCATTGTTGTAATTTTGTTATTATTATTAATATATGGTGAACAGTCACAGTACAATAATTCATATCTTTAGATATCTGTTGAAAATTGTGATGGTTTGGATCATCTTTCTTTTTGTTGTTTGCAGTCAGTCAGCTCGGACTTTAAGAGTGATCCATTTAAGTCAAGTGATCCATTCACAAACACAAATGGACTTTCAGATCCTTTCAAGGAAGATCCCTTTAAAAGTACATCAGATCCATTTACAGGAAGTAAGTAGTGCTATGTGTTTTTATATGTGTAAAATCAACTGAACTGTGTAAGATGTTTGTTTATTAACATTCTATTCTTTTTATTAAAGACAGTTAACAAAGTACAGATGTGTTGCAGAAACTGTCTGACATAAGCCATCATTAGGATGAGTACACTAATAACAATGGGCAGTTGATACATTTTTGTGCTACCCCTTTGAGAAAAGTATCATAAATTAATAGGTTTGTTTTCTTCAGGGTTTTAGGAACAAAATATTTTATCTAATAAATTATTTTAACATTGTGTTGTGTATGTGAGTGATATATATATATATATATATATATATATATGTGTGTGTGTGTGTGAGAGAGAGAGAGAGAGAGAGAGAGAGAGAGATTAACCAATGCAAATTAAATTATTTTACCAGAGACGACTACAAGCAATGTGAAGGCAGCCACCCAAGATAAATGTGGGTTTGTTATATTAGACACATTAGATGTGGCACAGTGTAATGTTTGTTTAAAAGTTTGCCAACTCAAATAATTTAGTGTTTTGTGTGATGTTACAAATAAAATGTTAGGATGTGCATTTTTCTTGTATTAGAATTTGTATATTTTAATAAATTATGGTTTTCTGAAACCTGATCATGTATAATAGACAGTGTCTATTAGACACATTATAAAATTATTGTTTGTGTAATCTATCTTTATTTGACATTAGCATCACATATGTCAGTGTATTTGTTTATATATATATTTTAACATAACATATTTTGATATTGTAATAGTTTACTCTTTGTGATTGCTGTTGTGTAATTTAGTATATTTTCAATTTGATTGGAAATATTTATAGTACTTTAATTGCATAATTTTTATTTAAGTAGTAGAAGAAACATATTTGTAATTTTATATGGATTAGATACAGACAGACAGACAGACACACAAAAATACACACACACATGCATGTGCATGGACACATGCAGTTTAATTTTTTCTTATCATCATTGTTGGAATTAAAATAAAATCTTACTTCCAGTATATTTGGTTAAATAAAACTGACATGTATCATAAATTATTAAAGTTTCTTGTAGTAGTTTCACTATGCTCAGAATTAAATGATGGCCTGTGTAACAGCTGTTTGCATTTAAAGCGTAAAATGGTGCACAATCTATTGTAAGTGCTTTCTATGATAACTTACTCTCCCTAAATATTCTATGTTTTTCTCATTTTATAGCTGACCCATTTAGTTCAAACTCTCCAAAGACTGGATTCTCTGATGATCCGTTCAGTGATGTGTTTGGTGGTGGAGGTGGAACAACGCAGAAAGCACCTGATGCTTTTGGTGATGAATTCAGTGGAAAACCTACCTCAGCCAAAGTAAGCACTTCTGGCTAGCCTTATGTAGCCAAATAGAATGCCATGTGATATCATTCATTTAGTTGATATACTGTAGATTACTGGATTATGTTGGTTATGATTAACATTCTCTTTCTTTCAGTTCTCCTAAATTGGGTGCAAAAGTCATGTTTTATCCTCATTCTAGTAGTCTCAGATTGTCCAAAAAATGCACAAAACCAAAATTATTTCCCCACACACCTTCTTTTCCTCCTTTTCAGGATATTTTCCAAAGGCCAGAGGTGGCTTACTCTTGGGGATATTTTTCTTCCTCTTATTTGAAAAAAATGCTGTAAACCAATAACTTGCATGGGATGTAATTACTAAGCATTTTATGGTTAGAATGTTGAATTATCTACAAATGTGTGGTTCCTGTTAGCCATGTTGTACCTATATCTACTGAAAGTGTATTGAAGCTGTACTGTTATATGTTTTAATATCAGATTGTATGTTTTATTAATTGTGTATAAACAAATTTTCTTTACAATAATCAGCTGATCCTATATAAATTGATGTGCGGCTGAAAGAAATTGTGTTATCATTCTGTATCTGTTGAAGACACTCACATGTGTTACATTTGTACATTTTGTTCCAGTTAATCTCTCTCTCTCTCTCTCTCTCTCTCTCTCTCTCTCTGTGTGTATATATATATATATATATATATATATATCTGTGTGTGCTTGTGTGTGTGTATGAATTTAAGAAGTTTATACAGTTTTAAGTTACATTATAATTGTGAGTTTTTTTCAATTGTTCAAGAATAAACAAGTGTATTAAGTTTTACTTGTTTCAAACAGAAGTTTCTTCTACAGGAAACTGAACACTGCCTTGAATATGAACTATGTTTCAGTACCATATTAGCTGTTATTTTTAATCAGACAAGAAGAATATTATCCATGACTGCTTTTCATAGAATCAGTTAGTTAAATTCATTACATTAACACCAACCTGCAATATATATCAACCCTCCTTATGATTATAATATGATCAGCCCAACTATCATGATTATACTTATAGAATGGCCGTGGTGCTTTATAAATAAATGTTAGTATGTTTGATACAATACTGATTCAGCCTTTAGGCATAAGTTCATTTAATGTGTGATCATTGTATAGCTGTATTTGATGTATTTGAAATTTATTTCATGTATCTGTTGACCATCTGTAATTTTGTTTATCATTTAGAATGATCCATTTGGACCTGATCCATTCGGTGCTACATTCCCTTCAACTAAACTAACAACAGGTAACACAATGACTGGAAATTGTTAATAATTAGACAGAAACATAAATTGTTGTTGAATGTCCTAGTTGTGATATAACTTGTAAACTGTTAGTCTTCTTTATGAATATTAAATGACTGGTTTAGATGTTTTATATTATGTAGTTTAAGAAGAGAATTTTAGCAAAGAATTGTTCATTATAACTCTTCAGTTTATAATAAGACATAATTTGGAATGTTTACATTGCTATCTTCTATCTGTTGTTTATCAGTAATTGTATTTGTTTGATTTTTTTCCCAAAGCCAAAAATGATCCCTTTGGTTTGTCTGGTGGAGTAACAAAAGACCTGAAGTCACCAATAAATGTGAGTAATTTTGTGTAAAATAGATCACACACACACACACTGTATAATACATGTATAAAGGTACATAAATCCATAGAAAAACTTAATTTTCAGCACATCAAAATAAATAGGGACTGGCATCATGTTATTGTTTTAGTTATCAATATTTAAATTAATGCATTACACAGTTTACTCACTTTTGCTTTTGGTAGTTCAGTTATTTTTCAGTATTATCATAATGCCTAGTTGTGTTTTGTAGTCAGTTTCAAAAACTCAAATTTTGCATCTATGTTTAGGCAATAAAAGATAAAACATTTCTTGAATAAAACGAGATGCTAATAATGAGTATTAGAAATGTGAAATAAAGTTAATCAATCATAGTAACTTATCATAATGGAGTCATGATGTAGTGTGGCTTGGCATCACAAATCAGCTACAACTTGATCAACATTTCTTGGACCCCAAATATTATGTTCTCAAGAATTTGATCAACAATAACATAATTCTTTAAACTTCATTACTTCGTCTGAATTAACAGTTGTGATAGTTTATATAAAATAATGAGTAAAAAGGAACTTCTAGATCTGTTTAAATGGACATTTTGGTCTTGTTTCAGTAAATATTTATCATTTTGTTAATAAGCTAGCCAATACCTTCTTTCTTCTTTGATAAATGCCCATTTTCTCTGATATTTGTTAGCCTAATAAATTGTTACCATAGATTTATTTATAAACTTACAGTTATCAGTGATGTGATATTTGTTCACTGCTGCAACAGGATTAATGGTATTAAAGATGGTTGGTGTAGGACATTTATGGTGTAAATAGCTTTATTATGTCATATATTCATGGTTTAAGATTTCATCAGTTGGAAACAGAATAATGTTTAAAAAAATCTTGTCCCTGATATATATGGATCTGTATTGTTTGGGAATACATGTGAAATATATTAATGCTGTTGCAGTTATGTAAAACTCTGTAAATTAAATCTAACTAAGCATATACAGTACCAGTGTGGATTTAGTATGTTAATAAACACTAAGAATATTTGTTAAACTTTTTAAATAAATAGTGTAATTTGTAATATAATTCTGATCTGCTTTATTATGAACCTTTGTTGAAGGTATTATGACACCTTGTTCTTGTTACATGTAATTGCATCACATTTAGCCATTGAATAAAAGTGCCCTCCAAATAGTTTTCAGTAGAGGTATAATATTATCTGAGATTGGCGTAAGTTAGTATGTAATTATTTGGAATATCTACAGATGAATATTGTAAAATTCACATGACAATGGTGTTTTCACATCTGAAAAATAGACATGATAGCAATTATGATTTGAAGAAAATCAGAAGTCCCTTTGTGAATGATACTGGTCATCATGGAAATAACGTTTCCTGACCATCAAATTTTTGTTTTGTACATTGTAAAAAACTATAAGCCTTCATTATTAAAAAAAATATGTTTTCTATTAAATACTGAACCTGTTCTTCGAACTGTATGGTATATTTATAACAATATCAGCTGTTCTTCTAAATCTAAGACATCCTTTTCTGTTGTTAGGGTTAAATTTGTTCAGATGGTAAACTTTATTTGTCTTTTATTATCCATCATTTATTCATTCAACTCTTATCTGTCTCCTTATTCTTTAGACATCCATAATGGCATATTCTACATTAATGTATTACTGTTAATATGATTTACCCTCTTTTCAAACATCCATCAAATGTTATAGCCAGAGACCCCTTTGGTATGGGTTCGTTCACTTGATTTACCCTCTTTTCAAACATCCATCAAATGTTATAGCCAGAAGACCCCTTTGGTACGGGTTCATTCACTTTACCATCTACCAGAAGTGATCAGGCCAAGGGTGGCAGTAGTCGTGACAAGTCTCCAGTACCAGCGCTACCTCCAAAACAGAAGAAGGCGCCTCCTCCGCCGCGGCCACCAGCACCAAAATCTAGCCGAGGACCAAGTCCGGTGCCTGGTGCTAAAGTTGATCCATTTGGTTGTTCAGATCCTTTCGGTTCTTTGACTGATAGCAGTGCCCCAACTGTGGATGCATTTGCAGACTTCGCTAACTTCAGTCAAACAAAAGTAAGTGGTTTATGTATATATGTTCAGTGATTTTATTTGGTTTACTTTCTTCAGTTTAGCATCATTTTTTCAAGCCTGACCTTAGTTCTCGAAACTTCAGTCCCTTTACTAGCAAAGCATGTTGGATAGTGATTGTACACACCATGATTTGTGTACCATGCATGTGATGAAAAAACAGGCCATGTCATTGTTTGTGTAGATAATTTTGTACTAAAAGTTTTGGGACATTTATTCTTAAATTTGTTGCTAAAACGTTTATGTTGTTGTTAATTGGATTTAGTTCATTCACTGATTCTACTGATGTTAGAGTTATGCTTTTTCAATGTGTGCTGTGTTGTCCCAGCCAAACCTACAGATGTTTTTGTGTAATTAGTTTTAAAAACATCAAGATACATGCTATCTGATGAATGACTAATTTATTCTTTTTAGTTTGATGAGTTGTGGGTGTAATTGTTCATCGAGCATCAGATTATTCCAATGATATTAATTTTGTTTTTCTTAAAAATGATGTCATAATTCTAACAAATTAAATGCCAATTAGAGTTCGAAATTAAGGCTCGCCCATTCAACCGAGGTGAGTACAAAATTTATAGGACTAGTAAATTTTCAGTTTGAGTTCTTCCTGCAGGCGAGTACAGTTATTAGGCTAAAATAAAGTTGCATCTCAAGCTACATGTTATGGCCCAGATAAAGCCATTCTGTTTCCATTATCAATCTGCTGGATATCCTCTGCATCAAAATGTTTTTGAACAGCCAACAGGTTGAGTACTTTGAAGGAAAATGTGTGACAGGGGGAACAGCATGCTGTGTCGTCATCACACGAAATTCCATCTATGGTATCCCCTAAATGAATTCATCATACTCGCTCGGTTTCTGGCCAGCTCCTGTTTCTGGTTAAACCATCACTCGCATGAACTGGAGCATGCACAACCATTCAGCTTCTTGCGTGCTGAAGCCTACTGGAGTCCAGGCGGCCATATTTCTTTTCATGCCACAGTCAAATATGTGATAGTCTAGTATGAACGACCTGGATTTGAAAGTCGAAGCCACTAGGTGGTAACCTATGAAACTTCCTCTTGAACTCCAATTGGAACAACTCACTTGTTTGAGGGCATTAAATAATCAAAGCAGAAATTGACCTAAACTTAGGTTTCTTGGAGCTTCAGAAGTTGAAACCATATGCCCCTTTGGGATCAGCTACCAATGACTTGTAGTTTATTTTTTTTCAAATGGACATTTATGTGTATTTATAATGCTATACAAAATCAATGAAGGTCACACATTATGAAATAAACTTTATGTATGTGAAATTTTATTTGGTGTAGCCAGGATTTGTGAATTACTCTCAGAACTAGTAAAATAAAAGTTATTAGTCCTGTGGACTAGCGATGACTGTAGCAAAATAAAAAGGTTACACTGAACATTGTAGTGAGGGAAAAAATGAAATTAGGCAAAATTACAAAACACTCTTTGTAATTCTATATTGTGCAAAAATGTACATCATAAATACCTGTGCATTGTTACATGCAGTTTATATTTTTCTTCCTCACCAACAAAAACAGGTATAACATAATAACCTCATCATGGACTGTGTTATAATCAATTTTCACTGTAAAGTTTCTGAAATAAATGTTGTTTCATTTATAATGAACAAATATGTGTCTATGCTCCTTTTTTTTAAAAACAATTTATTTTCTCCATTTTTATTACCTGGAACAGACTTGAGAATTTTTATTAATATGGCTTATATTAGCTGTTAAGTATTAATTCTTAGTAATAATTATGGTAATTGAATGTATAACTTATACACCAAGTTAGTATATGTGGGATGTGATTTTTTCTGTTTTGTAATTCTCAGATTGAAATTCCTTATTATTGGCATGACAATAAGTATGTTTCCTGTTTGTTCTTTTTTCCACAGTAATGAAGAATTCACATTCCAGCTGAGTACTGTCCTTTTATCCAGATCGTCTGATCTGCAGTCAAATAGTGATTTAGTGGTTGCAGTTTGTTACCTCATCCTCACTACACCCTCCCCATCAGCAGTACAGACACATGTTATTTACCATATGTGCTGTTGATGTGTTTTGTACATATTTTTCTCATTATTAATGATATTTAGTAATCCCCTGCTGCATGTTGATCACTTCCTTACCCCCAATATACAAGTTCAACTTTGGTTTGTGACTGTGGTGTGCTTATATGTTTTTCATTCCATTTGAGTTTCACTCGAAGTGCATGTTTTCATAACTGAAATTGACAATGATAAATGTACTGTGGAAGATTGCTAAAACAATGCATAATCAGTTCAAATTGACTAGCTGGTGTTTGGTTGCAGTCTTTCCAAAGCTTTGGTTTTAGCCCTAGTACATTATTGAATTGCCTAAGTTACATACGTATCTGTTTATTTTTTCCGACCCTATCATTATGTCAAGGCTTTATTGTTTTGCATTGTGTAGTGTTAAGCTGGTAACTTAACGCCATTATATTTAATCTAGTGCTGTTTTTCTTCTTTTTTTACCTTGTATGTCCTACTGTCACTACACTTCCCCTCCCCATTGATGGCCAATGTCTAGTTGTCTACGGAAGCCGAGCAATTAGCCTGGGCAACAAGGAACAGTGAAGAGGAATGGCAGAAACAGCGTAGGTTACAGGAACAGGAGGAAGCTGACCTGAAGCTTGCTATACAGCTCAGCAAGCAGTCATCATAAAGATCATCAGTCCTGTAGATAGGTGAGAGAAAGAGATGTAGAGAGAAGCTGCTTTGAGCATCTCTTTGATTGGTAGCACCTCGAGCTTCATCGAATGGGCAGAAGGGAGGGAGCACTTGAGTTTTGCTGAACATACTAAAGTGCTTATAACTAGAACAGTTTTTTAAAGCTAACATTCTAACCTTGTTGCATTCAAGTTGTCATCAATACTATGTTGTTTTGTATTTTGTGTGGTACACATGTTTCTT
This sequence comes from Paralvinella palmiformis, assembly GCA_025642065.1. Taxonomy (NCBI): domain Eukaryota; kingdom Metazoa; phylum Annelida; class Polychaeta; order Terebellida; family Alvinellidae; genus Paralvinella; species Paralvinella palmiformis. Next base: position 678,240 of record JAODUP010000062.1, on the reverse strand, counting down.
AATCGAGCTGCTCAAACGATTTGACACGATGCAGCTGACCACATGGAAATCCTGTCATTTAACTGTGTAGAGTAACTTGCTTCTTCATTTTGTTCATAGCTCATCAATGACTAGAATAGATTCTGTGTTCAAGCTGACCAGTAGAATAACTGGCCCCTATGAATCTAGGTTGTTAGGGCTGACTTATCACTGAAGTTGCCAATTGTTTTGGGTCACAGTCTGTGTCATGTGTGTAATAAGTGATATTATCAACATTAAACAAACACTGGTGTTTTACTGATATTATCACATCATAGTGATCAGTGGATCATCTCTTAGTAATATTGATATATATATATATATATATATATATATATATTGTATAGTTTATGTTAATGATATTATTATTATTGATTTATTAACATATGGGAAGAACATGGAAATTCCAAGTATTGCTTTCACCAATTCCAGATTAACCTGCATGAAGACACATTGATGTAAGGCCCATTTTTGTTCTGAAAATAAAATCCAGTGTGTTAGATCCTGAGTAGAATGATGGATTATTGAATGTTGTGTTAATTACCTTAGTCTGTTACTTATTAGTGTATTAGTTAGCACTGGTTAGGTCCATAATGATCCCATTATTAATGTTGTGTCATCCTAGGCAAATGAGTAAGAAGTGTTTAGAAGTAATTCTGCAGCTAATACAGTGAGCTTGGTTATATACTAATGTCAGTATGGTATTCTAGTCAGTTATCATGTCCGATCACTTAGAATTCACTGCATTAAAGTGAAGTATGAACTGTCTGGATTTAATTAATGTGCCTTTTGTTTGGGGTGAATGTACCGCACATGGATGGATGCATTTCTGTATATGAGTGCAAACATACATACATGGAGCCATATATGCACAAACATGTATACGCATACACACATACTCAAATGAAAAGAAACTCTGTATGTTTTCTGAAATGCAGTTTTGAATAGAAAACGTATCAAATTCAGCAAACTTTTCTTTAAAAGATTTAGAACGCGCTATGAGATATGCTGTATTTGCATCTCTTTGTTTTAAGAAGTCGGTAGAAAGAATGTGGTGTTTTTTGGATCTCGGCAATAGATGGACAGGCGATGGAGTACTTCTTATAGCTATCTTTATATGTTAGTTGCTAGAGTTAACATAATTGACATTCGTCAGTTAAATTGGTGCACTGAATGGTCCTAAAAATGGCACAAAATTTCCATTATCCTTTTGTTTTTATACAAGTTAAAACTTCCGCGTCTTAATGTTTTACTTCTGATTATTCTGGTTGAGCAGAAGTCCAATTTTCTTGTTCAGCTTTGTGCCAGTCTTATCAATTGTCCGTATACAGCAAATACTATATGCCATCCTAATGTCACCTTCCGTGTCTGAATGTCCAAATATTCCGATCACGATTTTTCCAGTTAACGTTGACGAACATACGAACCTCGATGAATCCGATCTGTTCATTTACTGTACACCACCTGCATGGACTGATTGATAGTGCGGTTGTCTATGAATCTCTGAGATTGGTGTTCGAAACGTGTTTAGTTTTTGATGATCATTTCACTTCATTACCGTCGTCGGAGCCCATTTTCAAAACGGCCTTCCAAAGACGTTAGCTTCCCTTAAACAACACAACAAACAAATAAAATATCCAGATAATACCTATCTTATATATATTCAATATAATAATAAACAATAATTGGACATTTGTCTTATTTGTTTGTGTGTGTGTGTGTATATATATATATATATATGTGTGTGTGTGAGGCAAATGTCCAATTATTGTTGGCTGTATAACGTTCTAAAACAATTACACAAAGAATGAGCAAAACTACACTAAGTATTTGCTTGCTCGCTCACTCACTGATTCATTCACTCTCTCACATACGATCAATGATCATATGGATTTCGTGTCTACTGTTTTATTCTAGAGTGCATATTTTGCTTCTTTTAATAAATTAAATAGCAATGATTACCTAGTGTTGACATTAAGTATATACATTGGCTGCCTACTAAAGCACACATCCAAAGGCTTACGATATATTCTTAAATAGAAAACCGGATAGAATCTCTAAAAGTGAAAATTTATAAATCGGATTATGACTCTCATCAACTAACACTGGACATCATTTTTATTTTGTTTTTATAAAAGGGCAGGAACCGCTGAGGCGACTCACCAACAATCGGCTTTAATATGAATGTCATAGTAACGGTGAATGTTGTATTTCCAGGAAACAGACACTCATCTACATCTACACACTATGAGTAAACTTGCAAATGAAGCATGCCATCATAATATAAAACCTTTTGCAATTTTCGTTATTGTTTTATTTAATTTTTGCTACAATAAAACATACAAATATTTTTTTTTTATTGTATACGGCAACGTACCCAGATGTGATATTTTTGTTATCCAGGAATATTAGTTAAGTAAAATACTGACACTTTATTACCTTAAAAAATAGCGATTATACATACACATTTAATGTTCAATCTGAAGGTTTGGTGAAATAAAAATTCCGAAGTCAAAATATTTCCAAACACTCACTCAAACCTGACTTATTGGTTGTGATTCAGTGTTTGGCCTGTTTTGAGAATTTTTAAATAATCCAATTGTAAATTGTCATCCCAAACAATGTAGCTTTCCCCGTACCACAGTAAAGATATACAATAAACAGGGGAATTATGGTGTGATCTTGGTCCATCGAGATTTCCATGAGAAATTTTAATGAATCCTTGTATTTTTGGGGCTACTGCGTGATCTTTTTACCAACAACATTAACTGCCTACATTAAAGGACGTTCTGCCATTGATGTCAATTGATCGGTGAATGTTATAGCCAATCAATCGACTCTTGTCTAATCTTCGTGCTCTCAAGCAAACTTATATAATAGAAGTTAGGGGACCGGATGGTTTTCTTTCTGTCGACTCAACCATACACGATCTCAGCTCGGGGACTTCACGAAGCCGTGGAGCTAGATCGAGTCATGTGCTATTTTCGAGCTATTATCTCATAGTATGTTCACTCACGGTCTATCAGATCTTTACTGGCCAGCGTCGTTTTCTGTCTGTTCGTATTTCCAAACATTCTCGGCTACATTACAACTATCCGAGACCTTGCTATCCGTTCAGTATATCCCTCCCCAGCACACATTGTATTTCTATTCGGGAACGTTGCTTAAGCTATGTTAAGTTTGATAGAGTTCCGATGTAAACCTAATGTCGACACTTCGTAAGATGTCTAAGATTGACGAGGTGGGAAAATTTTTATCGTTTACAGTTGATCTAAACGATAATAAACTAGACATTTCATTTAATAGTTCATTAATGATATTAAATCGAAATATGTGATCTATGCATTATTATGAGACACATCATACTGATGTGGCGTTAGTATATGTTATATATCAGTAACATCTAAGAGCGTGGGCATATCTGAAGGGTGTTTCATCTTTGACTTCGCTTCATTACCTTTGGAGGTCGCTCGGCCCATTTAGCCTACCATGTGCACAAAAGCGGTCGTAAAAACATCAATCATCACCTAAGGAATTGTCTATAGATAACAATCTGAAAGATTAGCGAGATTTGATTGATTACCAGACGTAATCTAATGGAGATAAGAATATATGAGGATAATGACAGATCCATCAATTATGCTAACATTTGTCTTACACCGGTCAACGGCGCTGTCCGATAGTAAGTAATTTATAGTACGTCGCTACAAATCGTGAGCTAGAATCCGACTATTACCGTGATTGTGGGATGTGTTTCTCTAGAGTCGCCCTACCTCGCAGGTGTTACCAGCGTTGAGGCTAAACGACTCCACTCAACTCATACAGGCTTGAATTATTATGCCTATTTTTGTGATGAAAATGTTTTTAAACACCTGTTCTCGCTCTGCCTCTCTTTCATCCCTTCCCTGCCTTTCCATCTCTGGCTTGTTAAATTGGACATGTCTATTAAAAATAGCTGGCACTGGCAATTCATAATATTAAAAGTATTATTTTTTATGTTATGGAAGAGGTACAGGAAGGATCAAGAAATACGACAGGCGGAGAGTTATAATAGTAGTCCCTTTTCTCGTAAAGACGGACCAATAATTGATAGTAACAAAGTTGAATGTCAAACGTGAATTGTTCCCGAAGCATCCCCGAGATATAGATTATCATAGACTCGATTCAAATCCTGGTCTGGACTTTGACCCCATTTAAGTAAAAAAAGGGTAAGGAATGTAATTATTTTTTATCGCACAGAAGACACTGAAACATTGGAATTAAATAGCTTTACCGTTGATATTAATTAATACAGATTTGTTAAAAAAATATTTATAAAAAAATCAAACAAATCAGACCATTTATGTAGCAACCTTCTAACAATCTCTATCTTCACTCAAAGATAGTACTTTGATGGTTCTATTGTTAGTATTGCAAGTGTAGCAACATGGATAGCATGAATTCACACATTTTAACTGTCATCTATTCCTCGCCATATATCAATAAACTGTTGTACTGTTCTACTATTAATTTTGGAATATATACATGCAAACAACGTTATCAATTCTGAGAAATTCGATATTAGCAAATTTATTATTGATAATTGCATTCGTAGTGTTCGATTTTTAAATTGATTAAGCTTTTCTTTCTTTGTTAGTATCCCCAAACACACAAATATTTTGTAAATGTTTGAAAACATGTTAACAAAATATTTTTTGACAATGTTTTATGATGTGAAAGTGTAGGGTTTTAAAAACGTTTTAATAATCTTTTACAAAAACATTTTAAATAACTTTTTAGAATGTTTTCATAATGTGTTAAGAACAATAACATAGTGTTTTAAAAATGTTTTAATAAAGTTTTAGAACAATATTATAAATAATGTCTTAAAAATATTTTCATAATGTTTTAAGACCAATATATTGTAATATTTTTAATGTGTCCAACCAGAAATGGTTCTTGCATCTACTAATAATTTTCAATTTTTTTTGAAGATATTATTATAAAATTGACATTTGCCTCAAAGTTTATATACGACGTGAGTTGTTAATATATAGTTAATGAAAACGTTATCAGTTCCCAATTTAAATTAACGTTTACAAACTCACTCGTACAACTTATAGGATTATTGATACTTGGAGTATATAATATTAGGTATCAATCTTATGCTTTAAAAACAAGTCTTTAACCTCTTGTACATATGGAATAAGTAAATAATAAGTAACAGACCAATCATCATCTTCTTCTTCTTGTTATATAACCAAAATATTACAAAACAAAGTCGTGGTTTATAGAAAAAAAGTGAACTATATTTATAATATAAAAGTATGGGCTAAAAGGTTTTGACGATTAAATCATAAAATCGACAGGAAGTTAGTATCTTCGTTACATTATTATGTAATGGGCTTTAAATGGAAATTCAATACATACAGGACAGAATAAATTTGTTTCTTTACTGGTAAGGGCGATTTATTACTCAAATCACACACACACACATACATGCACACACACACACATATACACACACATACATACACACACACACATAAACGCACACAGATACACACACACATACATACATGCACACCCACACACATAAACACACACACATAGACACACAAAAGCACACACACCCACACACATACATACATGCACACGCATAGACACACACAAACGCAAGCACACATACATAGAGCACGCACAAACGCATACATATAGCTAGCTCGATATATAGATATGGCCAATATTGTTTTAAATAGTTATATCCGTATATTGACTAATAATTTAACTAACTAGAAATAGTTGTCTTTGAGATAATCTGATATAAATAAGAATATTATTATACTAGACCAACATCCCGCGAAGTTATCTAGATAACTACGACATTGGTAAACAACCTCTCTATCATATAAAGTTAATGTTTTTAAACATGTTTCTATAAACTAACAAGTAGAGAGTGCAGATGGATGATATATATCATCACCGTAACAAATCCAATAATTCCTTCCTTATCTCAATTTTGATCAATCTTCACCACCCAACGTGTCTCGGTGAAGACATCAACAAGAACAAAATCCTCTTGTCATCTCGGATTAGACAAATATTGAGATATCTCCCTCCCATATTTGGTGATGAGATGTATTGACATTGAGTATTATTGCTTCCGTCATCGTTCTTGTGGGCAGGATTATATTTGCTTAATGTCATTGTGTTACTACAAAGATTGTGTTAATACAAAGATTGTGTTAATACAAACATTGTGTTAATACAAATATTGTGTTAATACAAACATTGTGTCACTACAAACATTGTGTCACTACAAAGATTGTGTTACTACAAAGATTGTGTTAATACAAATATTGTGTTAATACAAACATTGTGTCACTACAAAGATTGTGTTACTACAAACATTGTGTTACTACAAACATTGTGTCACTACAAAGATTGTGTTACTACAAAGATTGTGTTAATACAAACATTGTGTTAATACAAACATTGTGTTACTACATACATTGTTTAATATAGGTTCGTTTTACGTATTCAGATATTACCAGACTAACTACTACGTGATGAACCATTACCCTACTGAAAGACGTTAGATCATTCTATATATTTTATCAGGCATTTATCTCAGCTCAATATTTAGTCCCTGTCTCCCTCTGGTTATATAACTATCTGAAGGGTGTTTCATCTTTGACTTCGCTTCATTACCTTTGCAGGTGGCTCGGCTCATTTAGCCTACTGTGTGCACAAAAGTGGCTGTAAAACATCAATGATTATCATTTCCTTCTTCTTCTGGTTATTAACCAAAATAATACAAAACAAAGTCGTGGTTTATAGAAAAAAACTATATTTAGCTTGTTTTAACTTTTCCATCGTTTCCACGTACACATGGTATTGAATTTATGGCAGACATAGCCTAGAAGAAAACGGATTATTTTATACAACCCATTTAAAACGAAATATGGTATTACAACCAGACATGCGGTCAATTCCATTTTGTCGATTCCAATTCCACTCAATTCCATTTGGTCACTTCCACATCAAATTTATCAATTCCAATGCAATTCCAGTTCCAAATTTATCAATTCCTATAGACCGATTCGATTACCCCTGGCGCCACCATGCGGCTGAATTTCACACTACGGTCTCGGGTTAGAAGAGTAAGAATCACTGTATTGCATAGCGATTTACGCCTGTACTGGCCAATAAATGTTTTGCGGAAAAGCTGTATATAGACTATAATTGGATTTTATTTATAGTCCATTAAGGGTATCTGATCTCCAGATTATAATTTTGCATTTAATAGGAATGGCATAGAATAGCATAGACTATCCAATAGATATATGCCACGTTCAGAGCAATTTGCATGGCTGTCATGGTCCACTGTCTAGTTCAAACTTATTTTTTGTAGAATCTTTGCCATCTTACATGACGATACGAATGGGTAAAAACAATGATCACATAGATTATAATTCAATGGGTGATTTCTATTACTGTAACATTGGTATTTATGCATGATATCTTGTATTGAAAGTGAACTGTTTTATTTTGTGAATCAGCCATGTGTGCCATGTTTACTACATGTAAGTGTCAAGGGTATTAATACTCTAATGTAATAACATTTTTATTTAATAATATACAGGTTATAAATGATTGGTTCCCAGGTACAAGTAAAATAATATTTACAAAAATTCCAATTGCCCTTTACATCTACATTAAATATTTTAAAAAAATCATTAAAATCAATTTACGTTAATTTGTGGATTAAATTGTTTGCCCATTCTAAACATTGAACAGAGATAAATTCCTAAATAGCACTATCTCTATATAGATTACAGGTATGCTATGTGGTGGTGTCAACAGTGTTGCAGGCGGAGCCCACGGTATCCAAACCATTTTAATTGGTTAAATGCTCACGAGGGGGGCCACGGTCGGTGTGCATATATGATCTTCAAAGATGTGTCTATATTCCACTGTCCAGTAGGAGCCTTGAAACGAATGATTTTGCTTAGTTCCGCCCAGCATGGGTCAGATCCTGTGTTTACTTTCACAATTCTGCTGGGTACTAAACTATTTATATATGGTAAGTTCACAAAAGTTCTCAAATCGTTATTAAAACAGTTAGGTCTCGGGACAGACTATGTGGTAGTCACAGTTTTAGGAGAGGAGGGGTACATTATATACTCCAGATTGGCATTCCCAGTAAGATGATAAAATTATTGGGGGAATGGAGGTCTGATTACCATGAAAGATAAAATGATGTATCAATTTCCAATAATGTCAACATTTGCTAAAAGCCTCCCTACATCCTACTAATAACTACTCTCTACTAATGTAGTAATGGTGATTGGAAAAGAAATGTTGTAAATAAAATATGTAATGTGTAGAATTTATTTCATAATGTATAACAATTTATAAACAATTTAATGTATAATTTCACACAAATGTATGCTGTTGTACACATAAATGTTGCGTTTTGTGTAATTTATTGCCTGTTCTAAACATTGAGGAGGGTTAATATATAAATAACAATATCTCTATATAGATTACAGGTATGCTATGTGGTGGTGTCACAGTGTTGTGGGCGGAGCCCACGGTATCCAGACCACTTTAATTGGCTAAATGCTCACGGGGGGTGGGGGGGGGGGGTGAGCACGGCCGGTGTACGTATATGATATATGTATATTACCTGAAATTTTCAGGTGATGTGTATTAAATCTCAGTTATCAATACCCGTATATTTCAGGTAATATACATATTACCGGATTATACAAATTAACGCACGCATATATAAAGCCATTGTGTACATGGTTCATTTAAAGTCAAATGTGTGTCAACTTGGTAAATATAAATAGCTTTTTGCGGAAATGTTTAATATCTTAACCTGACTGGCTATATGTAAGAAAACTGCCAAAAAACGATTTGGGCAAACAGTTGTGGTATCTTGGAATAAAATGCCTAGGATAGAGTACGGTTGTTGTGAGAATGTCTACTATAACTAGCCAACAATCTATCCTAATAGCTCTCTGTTAATTGCTGTATTTTTCTTACTTAAGTCACCAAAATCACATTGTTCTGATCATAAACATTGTCTCTTACAACCAATTAATCTGAATATAAATTCTATAAAGACAGTGGACTTATCGGTTGCGAGATGTGCGTCCTATCTAGGCAACCAGTACATTGAGACAAATCCTCGGAATCAACCAAGCCAAGTCTTTTGTCAAACATATTTCTATAAAGTGACAAGTAGAGATTACAGGTGGATGCTATTGGTTTTCGCCGTAACAAATCCACTAATTCTTTCTTTATCACCATTTTTACAGAGGACTATATCCCTGCTATATATCCTCATAACGTAGACCTAGACAAGTATGATATATCCTTGTCGTGGAGGATTACCAAAATGGAGATAAGTTTGGATACATAGGATAATAAAACATCTCCATCCTTTGAAAGTAGTTACCAGTAATTTGTTGTTGACATCAATTCCGAAGCCATTAACAGTCAATTGTTTCCTGTACTGCATTTTCTATAAACCCTTTTCACTGTTAAAGGTCACAAAAATATTTTTCCCAAATTAGTCAAAATGTCAGTGTTATTTATTAAAATCAATTTCAGTCAGAGATATAATATTACATTTTTTTCTAGAAATAAAGTTACAGTGGTTTTAAAACTTGCTTTGCTAGCATATCACAAATATAAACGCCAAACACTCGCCGTGGCCTTGTTTAACCTTTGTAACGTGTTCTATATTGTTAAACGCATAAAATAGTGTATTGTGCCGCTTAATTTGTGCAGATGAGTCTGCCAGAGGATGGAATATGCATTCATCCCCCCCCCCCCAACAAGATTCGTTTGCGAGATTGGCTGCGAAACATGAAGAGAGTGCAGTGGAAGCCAACTTGCCACAGCAAGCTCTGCGAGAGACACTTCGAGAAACGGATGTTATTATTTCGCCGTCTATAGGACGATCAATTGGATATGACATGAAGAGTGTCAGGCTCACAGAAGATGCCATTCCAACTATATTCGACAAACTGGGTAATGCTAAACCAAACAAATCAGTAGTTTGATAGGGAAACTGAATAGAAAACAGGTATGTATGATCGATAATAGGGTAATCTTGGCAGAAAACTATTGGACATTCACCATTTCACGTGTTCGTGAATAAGTAAAATTTCACTTATTAATTTACTTAGGCCTACTCGGAGCTTCTTGTGGCTGTGTACTGTATACACTACTAAACTGTTAAACTATTCTAGCAGGTGGCACATTCCTGTATATGCTGCATATGGGAGAGCCCCATGCATACAACGGGCTCCCATGTACTGACAAATATAACTTTTAAATGACGCTATATGAAAGAGGAAAATATTCGCATTCAGGGCCAGTGTGTTGACATATCAATTAAACTTACACCAACACAAACAAATACACGCCGACCCAACTCTTGATATGGACCAGGGCCGGGTGTCGGCAAGACAGGTGGCCGCTCTAGATCCACGTCTACACTTGTTGCAGATAATTCCTCATAATTAATACTGTCTGTGACTCTTTATGGCGAGTGGTTCAAATTTGTAGGGCTTGATATCCCTGAGAATATCAAAACTTTCGTCGGAATCTGACTTTTTTCTGGTCAAGACGCTTGTAAACAAAGCTCTGGCACTGCGTGATGTTTATCAAAGATGACGTCACAGTGAGTGTAGTACACACTAACAATGGCTCTCGAAAGTTCGGAAATTAAGGATTTAGGGAACAATTTAATGGAAATATGATAGCTGGTGGTTAGAATTGTTTTGTTACGTTATATTTATTTCGAAATGTGAAATTTCTTTTCCCGTCACCTTTAAGGCGCTATATTATTATTATTATTAGTAGTAGTAGTATCAATCAATAAAACCATATTTTGTAATCATCAGTATATTCTGGGTCATAACCGATCATCAAGTTCTTTATTCACACATAGAGTTTGTCTTTTCTCCGTTTTATCCTCACCTATATTTATTTCCATATATTCCGTGTGGCTTTTAGGAAGATGAATGTTATTAGGTGATGAAGTCATTTCCTTCAGACAGCTCATATATGTTAGATATAAGCGACATACCAAATGTCTCCATTTTCTCATACTTCTTGCTCTGTAATTTTCTCGCGTATAATCGACATTGCCAAAGTTTTCCAAAGTACGAAACATTCTTGTTAAATCACCATTTTTGAAATTTAATTCATTTGCCTTACGGCTCACAAATTTAATATTTCTAGCCTTAGAAAGAAATATACTAATTGTCGTACAGTTTTCTTCCAGACGAGGGAAGTTTGTTTCAGTAATATTTAGATAACTTTCCGGTCTATATCCATGTTGATAACTATATTTCATGGAAACATTGACAAGAGTGTATAGTCTCTTCTTATCCGTTTTTTGCTCGCTTTTTATTCTCTTTCATTGTTTATGTCTTTGATGATATTGATTACGTGCTGTATCCATATTTGATGTGGTATTCAGAACATCCCTAATATTCCAGCCACATTTAAGCCTAATCAATACCTAACCTTTGGCGTAGTACAAATAGAACTTACGAAGTGTATTTATTTGTTGAAGTTTTCGTCAGTCTAATATGTGTATACTGTGTCTAATACTAATATTTGTATAACATCCGAATTAATGTGCTGAAAATATTACCATTCATTTGTTTAGTGAGGTGTGATGTCATTAGCATAGACTCCGTAGATCTATACAAGTAAAAATGTACTTAACATTAATTGACTGTAATTTTATTCCAAAGCACATGCAATCGAAGTATAATTGAGGGTGGTGTTATTTCTGTTCCAATTTAATAATCTGTGTTATATGTATTACTTAGATATATACAGATCTTAGATGAACAGCCGGTAATTTTATGCTATTAAAACATATTTCTCACTAAGGGTGGACATTTTGGTCACAGACACGGAAATTGTACTATTATTTAATTCTCTATTGTATTTATTACGGTCAATTTATCAATATATGCATCACAATATATATATATATATATATATATATATATATATATAGAGAGAGAGAGAGAGAGAGAGAGAGAGAGAGGGGGAGAATTTTTTTATATCATTATAATCTTCGTGCGAATTAGCAATATCCTGATATGTGCGTAGAGGTGGATCATATAGAAAAATATAAGTTTATCATAATTATGATATATACGATGAAACAGATTGAACAATTGTTGCTGAGTTTACCGTAGCCCATCTTCTTTAGTGCGAAAGGCCTAACAGTGGCCAATGTTATCAGATCGATATTTCTGGGATGGCCTGTTCTCTTCCTTTAGACACAACTAGTGCTGATGGTATCACTTAATGGACGTATTGCTTATCGGGTGTGGTGTCACTTGTTTGGAATTCCCATCTGTTGGACTTGACTCATCGACAAGATGTACAGTGTTGAACTAAGTGCTGATTAAACAATCTGCATGATATGCTTTACTATGAAAAGGAATTGCAGATAAAAAAGTGGATAGTTTCATATAAGTATACACATCTTTCTATGAATTTATGCCGATTACAGGTAGGCAATTTGCTCACTAATATGGATATAGTGTCATTGTTAAAATACTCATTGTCACTATTTGAAGTGTAAACCATAGAAATAATATATTACAACATGCATTAGAAAATACACAATATATTAAAAGTAATGAATTATTTATGTAATAAACCTTTATTTAACTATTTATGTGATTATCAATAGAAATCCAAAGCAATTATCCCAGAGATTTACAAGTAAATGTATAATTTCTTTGTAAAATCAATCACTTTTCAGATTAATGTCCATAATACATTCAGACCAAATAGAACAAATACATCACAATGTGGACACCACTTTCATTTGGGTGTCTCTTCGTCATGTTTTATGTGGTTATTGGAAGCCAGGTAAGATTGAATCAATTATGATTAACATAATAATAATGGTTAGGTGGAATGTTTAATTCTTAAATTAAACAGGAATGGGCTTGTAAAGAGTTACCTTTTGATTGTATTTGTTTACATACTTAGGTTTTATTTGAAAACCGTGACAGTGACATCATACCTCGGCAAATGGATGTAAATGGATATAATGAATATAAATACTTTCAACATCCCAACTCTAAGATGATTCACGTTAATATTCACAATAACTGGCGGCAACAAGAAATAAATTCACATCGTAGCTTCGATTGGTTCCACGCCAAAGATGAAGACCTTATTAATCGTGAAAATGGCAGAAATATTCGGGATGTTGTTAACATCACATCACATACGGATACGTCTAATAAACAACATCATCCACGACATCAACACTCAAGGAGAATGAGAGAAAATCAAATAATGAATAACAAACTACTTCAGACTCTTGTTTCCATGAAATTTAGTTATCAACATGGATATAGACCGGAAAGTTATCTAAATATTACTGAAACAAACTTCCCTCGTCTGGAAGAAAACTGTACGACAATTTATATATTTCTTTCTAAGGCTAGAAATATGAAATTTGTGAGCCGTAAGGCAAATGAATTAAATTGTAAAAATGGTGATTTAACAAGAATGTTTCGTACTTTGGAAAACTTTGGCAATGTCGATTATACGCGAGAAAATTACAGAGCAAGAAGTATGAGAAAATGGAGACATTTGGTATGTCGCTTATATCTAACATATATGAGCTGTCTGAAGGAAATGACTTCATCACCTAATGACATTCATCTTCCTAAAAGCCACACGGAATATATGGAAATAAATATAGGTGAGGATAAAACGGAGAAAAGACAAACTTTATTTGTGATTAAAGAAGCTGTCCATGTGTCTGATTCATCACATATAGACTTTCTTAACTTAATGATCGGTTATGACTCAGACTATACTGATGATTACCAAATATGGTTTTATTGATTGATTGTTATTAAATCTAGTAAATATGTAAGTCATATATTGATTGTAATAATGAACAATATCTGTAGTCGATATCAACCATTTTTAATGTATCACCAAAATGGGCCTATATCTTTATAATAGTTTAAGGACACGATGTTTATCAGATTTTGACTCTAGAAATAATTCATATTTTATATTAAAATGTATTAAAAAAAAATCAATTGGAATACTTTTGTTATGTTTCTATCTTAAATGAATTTATGCGATGTTTTCCCTTCAGTAAACATGATGACAATAGGTATGTTTTACTAACCAGAAAAAAGAAGGATTATAACATTATATAGAAGTAGGATCATGACTAAGAGACCTTAGCTCAATGAAGAGGTTACCTATCAAAAGAAAGAAAACAAATGTAAAGGACAGGGAAAGGAAGTGAAAGTAAACACTACATCTACTGATGGCTAATATCAAATGTTATTAAGGGGTGCACACCTTCCTTACATAATTATCTACCAATATAAGACAGTTTATAGACAAGTAACATTTTAAAATAATGAATCCTTTGTTGATGGTTTCATGTCAGACTGTGAAATGCTTCCTTATGGTTAAGATGTAGGGTGTGTAAAAACAGTTAAAATGTATGTTATCTGAAGACTACATCAACATCTAGACACGTGGATGTCCACGTAAAAAGTACATCTTTGTATGACAATAAAATATATCATTTTGGCTCTAGACTCTTTATAAAATGTTGTCATTGTGTATCTTCCGGTGCTTCTTTATCTCTGTTTTGTTTCTTTATAATTTTCGCATAATCTATCCACTTAATATATTGTCAAATTGTTCTACTCACTTTTGGCCGTTTCGTATTTAGATTTGGTAAAAGTGTTTAAAGTTATATTAATGTCGATTACAAAATGTTGAAGATAATCGATTTTTTTTAAACTAACGCTAAATAGCTTTTTGTGAATAAAGAAATCATCTAACGGTTATTAAAAAGTGAATAAATTGAGCCCCCCCTTCTCTCTCACTCCCGCTCTCTCCTCCGAGTGTACACATCCGCACACACTGAAATACTGCTGATACTTGATTGAGTTCGAAATTTTATCTCTAAAATAACTGAAAAGGTGAATGGTGACCGCATTTACGATAGGAATTTGAAATATTTATGAACAAATCTCTAATTCGAGTTCGGGTCTGGGAACCATGTAATGAAGTAAAGTTACTTTAGATACTGTTTCTCTCTCTCTCTCTCTCTCTCTCTCTCTCTATATATATATATATATATATATATATATATATATATATATATATATATATATATATATAACTCTCTCTCTCTCCCTCTCTCTCTTTATATATATATATATATATATATATATATATCCTATCTATCTATCTATCTACCTATCTATCTATCTATCTATATATCTATCTATCTATCTATCTATCTATCATCTTCTCTTCCTCAATTAGGGTATGTACATTAAATAAATCACTATACTTGATTGATAAGAACACTGTGTTATATTACGGAATCTGTCAATAAACATAGAAACCAGTAAGATGGCCGGTTGAACGCTAGAGAGACAAACAGGTCGAGATATGAGACAGACAGTCTCATTTAAAGCTCTCTTGTGATCAGATGTCAGAGTATAAGCCAGATGTCTAAGCGGAAATTAGCCCTGATTTTTGGAAGAACGTATTCTGCATTAAGCTAAATGTCAGCCGGAAATGATCTCCTACAGGGAACGAGAAAGTAATCCCGATTCCTCCTAAAGATCGACTAATGTTTGACAATGCCAGAGAAGAATGCTAATGAGAAATATTTTTTAAAGTTACCCAATATTTTGGCTTCTTTACATTTAGTTCTACAAGTATAGACAATTGGTTCGACGTTAGTGAGTGCAGTTATATTTGCGATAGGCGGCTGAATGTAAAAGTCTGTATCGTGGTATGTTTATGATACAACTTTTGAACACCCATTTAAAAAAATTATTATTAAAAAATATCTAACAATAGATTGGTATATTTTCTGTCAGTGACCAATCATGGCCAAGTTTTGACAAGATATATGAACGTGAGTACATGTAGCTTATGAATATAAAAAAATGCTAGCGGTTTAACTTAATTATGAAAGTGGAACAAGTAGAGTAAATAATCACGATGTCCTAACTTATCTGAATTATCCGATATAATTATTTTACATCCTCGATATGTGGATATTACAATGATAATGCTCCATGATAGTGATTTTCTAATTAGAGGAAATAGAACAATGTATTTAATTAACAATAAAACATATTTGACAATGACTGTAATTAATCACACCACTCAGAACACATGTGATATGGCAAGTTTTTTTTATAACACATGTCCAAGTCCTCATATTCAGAACTGAAGTCATCCCATGTATATCGCCTGACCCCATTTTTATCTTGAAGCCACATTTTGAATGCCGTTGGACGAGAAAACCTTTTAGTATTACGCCTTCTACAGACACGAGCAAGAGCATTTGCAAGGTAGGTGCTGTCACTGTTGTGCTGCAGTTACCCTTGGCACGTTTCGTCACGTTGAATCATTGCTGATCACAGACAGCTGTTGATAGAGCTAAAACGGGCAGAAATTTGATTAACATAATTAAGTTAGGGAAGCGCTTAATGCGACCCATGAGGAGTCTATACTATTGACGTATATCAAATTTCAAAACATAAAAATTATATTCAAGATCACACTGTTGAAGAATGAGACTTTCTGAAAGCATGGTTAGCGAGAAAAGTACAGCATATGGGTTCAAACCCCAACATGGCGGTTATTCCTCAATGTCTTGTTCAAAGACCCGTTGAATAAAGTTAAATTTAAACAATGAATATTTTATTCCATGATGGCAGTTGGATTTGACGGTGTGTGCTGTAGCATTTCTAGTGGTCAGCTTTTGGATGAACCAACTACTCAGGTCCACTCCTGCAGATTAATTATCCCGAAGTGCAGTATATATCTTCATCCCCTGTATGTTACATCTAACAATGACAGAGTGAAGTATATCCATCTGTTGTGGCACTCTGTATTATTTCAAATTAAGTCATAACACTCTCTGCTCGCCTCAATATCATTGGACGTTGCTCGGCCGATTTAACAAATGCATGTTTTATTTCCTAGAAACAACTAGAAATATTCTCCTCGCCCATGTCTGAGTGTTCTCGGCAAAAGCACCTGAGATAATCACAAGTCAGCAATAATCAATTTTGTTCATTTAAGAATAAGATATGTTGCTTGTATGTTTAGCGAACAATAACGCTTATCATATTATTATTACTAGCACACTGTGAACAACTCGTCAAAAATAACCGAATACAGTTTTTCTCATATGATGTTAATATTCTCAAACATATTTATCTATGCTAACGAATGCATGTATAATGTACAGGTGAATGATGTGAATTTATCAGTAAACTGTTCCAGTATTTTCATGCTAAACGGCACAATTTTCACCACTCTAATTATCAGTTGGACAGTCATTAACTAAATTTTATTACTTTGGGTTTCATTGTCTTAACTACGTCAATGTAATTTATGTGAATGTGTACTTTTTAAAGTATAATGTTTCCATACGGCTAAAATAACAATGGAAGTAGTATTTAATTATGTTCTTTATCTTTCTTTTAAAGGAATCTTTACATTATTAGAAAACTATTAAATCCATACTATTCAATATTTCTGCCATGCATTTTGATAATCTCGAATGATAGTTGTTTTCTTTGTAGGTGTTTATACGCGCACATGTTTTCTTGATGTTTATACAACTTTATGTATAATTATATTACCTCCGATGAAAGCAGCATTAGCAAAAGCAGATATTTAAATTCGCCCAAAGAGTAGGAGTAATGACGGTTGTAAAAACCGTTTTTTTTCTCAAATGGATATGCCTAAAATATGTAAGCATTATTTATACTAAAGTTCACTAGCTACTACTTCTGGTTAAACACGAATCCAGAAACTGCTAGCTTTTGTGATCTATGTCTAGAACGAAGTGTTTTTATTGTAATCAAAATATTTAAGACTGCTATAACTACCGGAAGTTTGTTGGAGTTTCTACTTTAGATAATACAGCTTTCTTTTACTTTAATAATTACTTGAGGTGCGAAAGTTGCTTTACTCAAGTTCTGTTTATAGAAAACCCAGTCAGAACTCCAGGATACATTCTGTTGTTAAAGGTTTCTTCAATTCTGCTGGACACTAAGGAACAAACTATATTTATTTTTTATTTAGAATAAGGTTAATGAATGAGTTAGTGATGCCGTTGTGTTTCAAACGAGCAACCATAACCCCGCTGCTTAAGGGATCTAGTTTGGATAAGGAAGATATAAAGAATTATCGTTCTACTTCTAACCTTCCTTTCATCTCCAAACGTATTGAAAAGGTAGTAGCAAGGTGTATAGAAGGATGAAAATTATCAGTCTGCTTATCGTACAGGTCTAGGAATAGAGAAGCAAGTCAATTAAATATATACGTCCTATTTTTATCAAATAATAAATATATAACTTATTAGCAAGTACATAAATAATGATACATGCAAGACTTTAGTACATGCCAAATTGTAAATTCCTGAATATATCTTAATCCAGATCTCAATTAATTAATAATGAAACACTACTTTGCATTGGCTAAAAAAATATACATAAAAGTATTTAAAAAAAAATTAATTTATTGGAAATTAACTAAATATATTCCAGTCATCTCGGTAACAAACGACAATTATACATCAAAGTGATCTGGACATCATATGCATAAAACGTTATAAATCCTACGTGCAACATGCACATTCATGTCTCCCTCGCACCCTCAGTATTATGGTGCAAGGGATGTGGGTCAGTATTACATGTTTAGTCATATGAGTGTCAGTGGTACTTGTTAGAGTGAAGGATCACCGCCACGTTCATCATCGTCGATGCCCATGGCATGTTCCTGACTGACGTTGTCACACCCTTCATCAGCACTACACATACATATCTCGGAGCAGCTGAGATTCTGAGACCTGCAAGAACAGTTGGACCAGCATTTGTCCTTTTTATAACTACTTTTGACCAAGTGTGTAATGGATGCTGTGGCTGGGGGATCCATTGTTGTGATGAGAACTAGTCGATCTTCCTGTGTCTTCCAACCATATCCAGTTGCTGGTGGAAGCTGGGTTGAGGCACTAGATCCTGATGCTACACCATAGCATAGCAGGCATTGTAAGAGAGCGGATACGCGTTTTTTGTACATAATGACTGACCCCTTGTTTGCTTGTTTTCTGGTAACAAACTCTCGCACGCCCAATGTGTCCAAAACATGTCCTGTGCTATATTGATTTCATGTCTTTCAAATCAGTGGCAGTAAAATGTCATAGTCGACTACTATTCTGTGGGTACTTGGCGTTCCAGTGATTGGAAAGCCCTGTTCCAACATTCACGTAGGTTGTTGGTTATGGATTTGTTGCGCAGAGTAGTTTCATGGCAGTTCCACAGCTCTGAGAGAAGAGTGGCGGAGTTCGGCGCATTGTAAGAGGTGGAACAATTGCTAATTTGCTTCTCTTTAAATTGCAATTGCACTACAGTTCAATAGAAATGAACCATGCTGCTGCCAAGATAATAACTGCAGTTATGAGGAACAAAGGGATCATTAAATAATCTCAATGATAGATTATCTAATTTCCAAAATTGAATTTTCTATTAATATGACCTTTTTATCTCAAACTTCAAAAAATTTAAACCTTTTCAGGATATAACATAACGATGGAGGCTTTCGCCCATTTTCCCCAAAAGGCAAGGGAATTTTATCCTGAAGGGCACTTGTTCTTTTACTGATATTTCCATGCATGATATGAATCAAGTTTTACTTGTTATCTTGGTTGTGTGTTATTTTCGCTCGCGTGCATGGTGTAGATAAATGCTTGAGAAACGAATTGTTTGAATGGTTTATTCCAGTAGTTCACACGTAATCTTTCATGGTCTTAATTCCCTTGATAAATTATCACAATTATAACACTTTATTATATATTTACCTGATTTATATATGCGATATACCGGTGTAATGTTTTCCATATTTGGTTTGGGTTAGGTTTCGTTATTAGTTCACGTTGCCACAATTAGATAAATATATGGCAAGCCAACCATGTGTTTTAATAGCAAATAGCGCGGGTAAATCTACGCGAGAAATTGACTTTAATATCAGGGGATCAGAAAGCATATTCTATAAGCACATTTAAAGATCATATGAAACCATTGAACCCATTATTGTAATGCGCATTTTTGTAATTAAGGTAGAGTCAATAACAGAACATTCTGTATTATTCCGTTGATTGGTCATCATTTAAGGAACACTGCACTGTTTAGCTTACCGAAGTGTCAAATTACAGATTAGTGTTTGAGGTTATTATGGTGAACCGTAAATATGCATTAAAAAGAATAACGGCCTCTGCTTGAATAAGGGTATGCTTCAATGGACGTCGGGGAAAAACAGTGCTTCAAATAAATACCCGCCGATACCCTTATTCGCGTGGGCACGGTAGTGATAATTACAACTCGAATATAGAATTACAACAACAAATTAATTACGTCATTGGGCACACTCAGTTATTATTTTATCTAACGGGTAGAGTGCACACAGAAAGCAAACAATTATTATAAAAGTATAATCCATTTATTTTTCTGTTTAATGTATATTTATCATTATCATGATAACTCTAAAAGTACATGAATACCAAAGAGTAATTTGGGAAATAACAATTGTAATGAGGTAAAAGCTTCACTTAGTACTGGGAGACATATCTTATCCTTAAAGGAAATGGTTTATTTATTGATTATTTGTGATAAAGATACAATATTGATGGTGTGGCGGTGCTTATTTGTATACCTTCTTCTCAACAATGATGTTTTTCTCTATTTGTAGTAAGGAATAGTTTTCTATATAAATTAACTGAATATATATATATATATATATATATATATATATATATATATATATATATATTGCGAATCCAGTTTTATTTATTTCATAATTTCTCAAAGGGGAGAAGTCAAATTGACCCTCATTTGTGATGAAAGTAGATATAATTAAATGTTTTATGGGGTGTTTGCAAAAATAAAGACGTTCTCAGTAGACGCTTAGAACATTCTGTTCTAACCTACTGGACACATGTAATTAGAAATGCTCAAAGGATTTCATCAATAGAGTAGCTCAAAGGATTTTATTATTTTATTTTATACGGCCATTTAGCCTACCATGTGCACAAAAGTGGCCGTAAAACATCAATCAATCATCATCATCACCAAAGGGTTTTATAATTTCATACCCTTAATGGTATCTTCAGGGATAACAAACGCATTGTTAACATCACTGAAGATTTAAAAATACCTTTTAGAGGAATAAAACATATTTCTCAAATTCTCGGAGTTTATATATGAGAAATTAACAAATCAAATTTAATATCAATTTCCACAAATTTCTGTAAGAACATTATGTCAATTATATATACTAACTATTATTGGGATAAAAAGGCATGCCATTTCCAGATATCCATAAAAAAAAAACAATGAATGTTGCGAGTGTTTAATTGTCTCGAAACGAGAACAATACTCTGAGCATGACATCTTTGTCTAAAGAGGTTGTTCTTTTAGAAATGTAATATTTAATTGGTCTTGTCTATTTGACATTTGTATCTATTTTATTACTCCTAATACAAAAGGTTAAGTTATTTAATGGGAATATTTATTCGTTTGTTGCACGATAACAGACACTTAACATTCCACAGCTTTTATAGAACACCGCGTCAAGAACACAATTTGCGTCAATAAATGATAAATGACAAAAACAGTTGACTGTTTTTCCAAGTCTTATTCACGTGATTTATGACGAAGAAGACACGGAACAATGAGACCTTATCACGCATTTCATACTATTTTAACCATGTCAGAAATCTGGCAGGAATGAGGCTTATATATTTCGTATTTGCATTTGAGTGTATTAGTAGCCAATTTCGTCTTATTTGTATTGGAATACTTGACAAAATATTGTAAATTACTTAATTTTAGCATTCTCAAAACCATTTTCAGAATAAATATTTTGAAGACTTCTTTTTGAATGTATGTAATATATTTAATATATTTATTAAGTTTAACATAAATATGAATATATATATATATATATATATATATATATATATATTAATTCACCCATCCAGTCACTCACTCGCTCACTCTCTCAGTCAGTCACCAACTCACTCACTCACTCAACCATAATCTAAGCTTTAGATATCAGGTTTAAACTCTGGCATCTAATTGTGATTAAGTCATCTTTATTGCTGCCTAACTGTCCATAGTCTACACATACCTTATTGTCTTTCTACCTCTCTCCCTGTCCCTATAACAAAAGAAATAACACCTTCCATGGAAATCGTAACATCCAATCAGGATCAGTGTGTGGAGGTGAGATAATGTGAGAGGTTTTAGAAGGAACAAGAAGTTAAACTTTCTTTCTATCCCGACAGAGGTTTGTTGAGCAAATCTTAAATAAGAGAAACGACAACTAGATCGATGTTTGTGATTGTTGCTGTAACTGTCGTCATCAATCACCTACTTTTGGATCTGATATAAATTATATTTGGTAATCAATGAGATTTTAGTAATATCTACATACATTATCTATATACAACGCATGCCAGGTGATTCTAGAGAAATAACTAACACCCGACATCAATATGGTCATAATATTGTAAATAATACAAAATGCTAATATTATAATTACCAAACAAATGGCAAAAGCTTTGATAATTTTATTTTCGATTAAATTAACAGAAGTTAGTCGGCAATATATATATATATATATATATATATATATATATATATAGAGAGAGAGAGAGAGAGAGATAGAGAGAGAGATAGATAGATAGAGAGCTTTAACAATATATTTTTTATATTAGCACCAGAAATATTACTACTTCTTTATTTACAATAAGCTAACTAACAGAATTCATGAATGATCTCTAAAATACTATAATACCATAAAAATCCCAAATATTCGGAACATGGAGTCATCATAATTGTTAGTTGCGGTCTTTCTTACCAATTGCTTATAGTTCAGGAAATGTCAGTCTATATTTATTAAATGTGTCACAAACTCATGTAGTTTGAGTACGTTCATCAAATAGAAACATAATCACAATATTGACTTTGTTCAAAGAACAATATGCTAGAATACTAACTTAGATAATACCGTGAATGACAATAAAATTAATCATGAAGAAATTATGTATGTTAGCATTAAATCAATATTTTATGTATTATCAGTACAGTCAAGTCCTTAGGCGTGATGGTATATTGACATGCCTAAAGTGTAACCTTCTGTAAACATCCTGTTTCCTTGTATCTAGATATTAGTTAGCAGCTTAATATAAAGCTGTCATAACTAGGTGAACTAGTCCGAAAGAGATTATATAACAAATTAGTATTAGTCTAAATGCTATACTTGTTTTGTTGGTAATTAATTTAATTAAATTAATATAAAAACAAATCGATACATATTTAGAGAAGATATGTTCATTCTAATAACATTAAACATATTTGTTTCATGTGGCTAGTATTATGGCTACAATAAAATTGTCCAACAAAATAAATATGGTATTTACTTCCCCATTCTCCGACTTTATCTCCAAGTTATTATTAATCTTCGTATACTAGATCACCAGTTTTGTAATTGTTTTATACAAGGCTCCAAATTCACCTTTTAGTAAGTTTTGGTCAACATATCGTAATCTTTTTTCATCATGTCTACTTCAGCGAATAAATATTTACTTGACACATTGTAGTTTCGGGAGATGCAACAATATCAAAACAAAGACGTAGTAAGAAATAACAACTTTTATTGACATCACCTTATGCTCCGTAAATCTGTGAAATAAACAAGTGAACAGAGGGTGACTATCATCAATTTTGACAGATAGACTTATAATTAATTTATTTATTAAAGTATATTATTTCTTACAAAAACATTATTGTATAGTCGTATTTCTTACTAGATAAACTTAACAAGAATATTTTCTAGTTGTCATACCTCTGTAGTCTGTGTAAGGGCAACAATTAATAAAATACAACAAAAGTTCGACACAAAACAGTATTCCAACTTCTTGCCGCCAACAAAGCTAGTTCAATGCCCATTCGCCAGGGATAAAAACATAAATGCAGCAAACTGCCGTATGAGGTCGATACCTCCTGAATGGTCAATAATCCTTCCTGTCATAACCGAGGAATTACAATTACATGGCTCCCAAAAATACAAGTAATGTTTTAATAATATAAACATGTTTTATACTTATACCGTATTACTGTGAAATGACGAAAATGTTATTATTCGAAATGTTTACAAACACTAATCACAAATACCTCGTAGACGTAGTAGTGAACTCAGTACTGTTGACACAAAGTTTAAAGTTTTGCAAAAATGTAGCATATATACACATGAAAAACATAAGATCAACAGGGGGTATCCAGTCTATGGCTCTCCGATGGGGATATCTCCGGTTTCTTGTGCCTCAAGTAGCAGGATCAGTTTCTGGCCCACTTCCGTCGGGATTGTAAGTTCTGAAGGTATTCCTTCCTCCAACGATCCCAGAATGCATTAACAAGAAATGGTACTCGGCTCTACCTCTTTGAAGCATAGACATCGCCTCTTTGGACCTGGTGGAGACAGCAACACTTCAGATTTCATCGTATGCAACTGATTAGGTGTTAATGACATCAAGCGACCGGAGGTAGATTGCACGGACAGCTCCCTTCGTTAACATGGCGCCTAATGGCACTGGTTCATTCTGCGCCGCTTTCGGCTGCAGTAACAGAAAAAGTATACACAAATAAAGACATCCCGAAAGGAAATGAAAGCTAGTGTAAAAATTTGATATGATCTGGCTTTTTAAAAATAAAGGATATTTAAAAAATAAGCATAACAATTTGAAGTAGACACGCCCCTATTTGACATCACCCATTCAGTAGGCCCAAGCAGGATCTATCTAGATCTATATTTGTTTCAGACAAAATCTGATTAAATTTTATTGAACAATATCAACCTATTAATCACAAAATGGGTATGTAAGATATACATAAGCTTACAGTTACATGTACTTGAGCCACTGAAGATGCTATGGGAGGGAGGTATATTTTACTTTATTATTGTTAATAATATAATTGGACTTCTAAAATTACATTACTATAATCAGAATTTTTTCCCCTAATTACAATAACTATAAGTAGCTGAGTATTTACATGATCACCTGCATCCATATTTATTTTTAAACGTAAGCAATTGGTACTTATTGATATATATGGACTTCATTGTTATGAAATTAATTATTAAATACCTCAACTAGTGGTAGAAACATGCATTTTGTTATTTTGTTATTTTTTCTATTGACAGAAGTAAAAGAAGGGTTATTAATTGTTGTCGTTCAGATATATGATGAGAAAAGATTTAAATTACTTGAATACTTATTGTAGAATGTATGCATGATATGCATTTCACTGAAACGGAATTCATGAACCAGACAACTTATCTAGAATGCTATTCCAACTATTTTTGATGTACCAAATCCACCGCATGCATCCACTGAAATCAAAGAGGAAGGTATTAACAGGATAGGAGACCTATACAGGAGACAGGAGTGATGGTAATTAATATTTATAAATATTAATGGTGAAATTTGGTATTATAAAATTAATTAAATAAGAAACAAGGCATCAAATTTTGTCAGCCCATTTCATATCTTAATACAAAAAAAGGATTACCAGCACCTGAATTAGTACTTGAATGTTCAGCTCATGTGCTTTAATTTGTAGACTTCTCTTAATTCATAATTTAAATGCATATCAAATCAAATTCTTTAACCAACTTGAAAAAAGGAAAACATGTGTTTACACATTGTGTATGCACTTGGTTCAAGTCATTATTTTACAAGGTATTGTTCTGTTTCAGTCCTTGAAGTTCTATGATGATGAGATGTCATGTAAACAGGCCAATATCTTGGTTACAGATTTACTGGTGTTATATGTTACAGTAGTCAATACATGTGTCTATTACATCTATGGGTATATTCTGTCTAACTTTAAACAGTTCACTGATCTGGACTAAATATCATATTTTTGTAGTAGTGGTTATTTAGAGCTGGAACCAATTTGGGTTATTCTGTCCTTTTGATAACAAATGACTGATTGTAACTGTAGATGAACCCGTGGCACAAGAGATTTGATGCCGCTTATTGTATGAAAGTACTAATTTCTCTATATCTAACATGTTAACGCAAACATAAACATTGTTAATATTCCATGTATATTCTTTGTTTGCATGGTCTATATTATTGAGGTGTAGACTTTAAATGAACTTATAATTTTTTTAGTTAATATATGATAAACGGACATGATGAATATATGGTGAATTGTGTTATGGTTACGTTATAATAGCTGTATATATCATTATATGTATATATGCAAATAAATAAAAAGTTATGGACTATGATAAACTGACGTGATGAAAGTATGTTTGTATGCATTTACCTCGTATATATCTAATTGTTTTCATTAAAAAAACGGCTTCCACACACAAAGCTGTGAAATAACATAACACACGTTCAATTATTTTGTGATCAGCTGTCAAGTGATCGCAAATTGTAGGTAATGAATAAATAAAGTGACTGAGCTGTGTACACGATCACATGTAGACAACCAGAGAGCTTTTGTTTATCTGAGAAATACCTCCGGTCGCTGGAGGCGCCACTGGTTCAAAATTCAACATGGCGTGGCAAGAGTAACGCCTCTCTATATTTAAGCTCTCTGGTCTTACGCAACATGAAAGAATTGTACACGAAACATCTGGCGTGTACCCCCTAGAACCCATTGTCGACTGCTGGAACATTTATATGGAAGTTCTGGCATAGAATACGAATTATCATTCCATTTGTAATAGTAAAATGTTATGTTATGTAAGACGTTATGTAAGACGTCAATGACACCTGTCGTAATGAACAGAAGGTAGTTATATGAAAAATTTAATATTGGTAGAGAATGTTTGAATGTAATGCAATGATTGTAATGATAAATGTAAAACAGATGGATCTGCACTTAAAGAACTATGTCTAGTTAGAGATGGAATACTGAATATTGATATCGATCTTTATGATAATGAAATACTTTGTTTCTTTAATATGTTGTGACTAGGCTAGCATAAAGTTATGTTTTATTCATTTTTTTTTAATTTTGTTTTGTGTCTTTCCTTTGTATGATACTTCAGCTATACAATGTATTGCATTCTATGTAATTACGAAATAAATTATATATATATATATATATATATATATATATATATATATATATATATATATATATTGAGCAATTTCCTGATCGTACTTAGTTTTCTATCGGCTCGCAGTAGTATCTACAAGTGTTTAATAAAGATATTAGATTAAGCCAATTAATAGGCATTATAATAAGATTTTTAAAAAGTCTGAAATTTACAAGAAATGCATTATTTCATTCTTGGTTGTACATTATCCTTGCACAGGAGTTTAAAGGAGTACTTAGCTCAAGTTTGGCTATACTGACTGTTTTAACGTGTATGGCGTTCTTTTCCGATTAATATTGCCATTTTTCGCATTTATAGCAACGAGAAAAGCATATTTCTTTGTAAAATTCCATCAAATTTACGAGTATTAATTGATGCCATTAATCTCCAGCTCCAAGATTTGTCAGCTAATTAGCGGGCGAGCGATAGATACGTCTCCGGTGCTTAGGATTCGTGTGTTGGATTACTGTGTATATTGTAATAATTACCCGGTCATGGCCTTGACTATTCCACCTTATGATTTTGAACCAGTATATTCTAATTCTGAATGATAAATTACTAAAAGGACTGAGAGTGACACAGAAACAGAGTTCACGTGTACCGATAACAATGAACATTGAGTCGGAGCTGTCATTTCAGAATGGTGTTTGTGTGAGCAATGCATGTCAATGCCTACGGCTATAGAATCTCAATGTTGTTGTGAATTATCACGTGTTACAGACAAAAGAAACAGTTTAGGATGTATTGGTGATTGTATTATAAATGGCCAGAGATGTTCAGTCATATGTCTGGATCAGGACACAATTAATACACATCACGCTGTTGGTGATTCATGACGCTTTGGTGAAAGGCCCCCTAGGGGCTTAGTCCTTATTACACCCTGTACCAAACAGGCAAAATTGTTATGGGGATTTTAGTATTATACTTGACAATTTGTAAATGTATATTAATTTGAAACTGTATCCAAAACAAATACATGTAGCTTAGATGTTGTTACTTCAGACATTGCATTTGTAGATAGGTTTCTAGAAGTTTCGTAACCAAACCGTTATGTACCATACCGTTTCGTAACTACAGAGATACCAGTTCGTAACCACAAGCATACCATTTGGTAACCAAGTTCATATCAATTCGTACCCATTTTTTTCATTAATTAAATACTAAATTATATAATGTACTGTCACCCCTTGGGTATTATTATAATATAAAATACCCCGAAAGATTTAATATCAATATGTATTGATGCCTAGGCCACACTTTTATCTAAAATGGGTCCATTGATCCTGCTACATTCCCTGAATATGTAGTGTTTGTACGTTTTGCACTGATATATTTTGAGCTTTGATTCAGACACTAGTCTTTTCTGGATCTGAACAACACAAACCTCGCGTTGTAGAAGGGGTACCAACACGTAGAATTGGATGCTGGCTCGCGCTGCGTGGCAGTTGATTCGTCGGTGCCAGCCTTCATGAAGATTGACCATGTCGATAGTGGCCACACGGTGTTGTATATCCATGTGCGTCGCATGTAAAATACGAGGCTTTGTGTGTTGCCGTTATAGTGCAGTCATTACATTCAGGAATTAAGGGCAAGCTACAATCCCTGCATCTCCATGTAAAGAGTTCG
The DNA here is from genome assembly GCA_025642065.1 of Paralvinella palmiformis. Taxonomy (NCBI): domain Eukaryota; kingdom Metazoa; phylum Annelida; class Polychaeta; order Terebellida; family Alvinellidae; genus Paralvinella; species Paralvinella palmiformis. The sequence goes on along the minus strand of JAODUP010000062.1, from coordinate 649,353 downwards.
ACCTCACCATGCACCACTTGCCAGTAGAAGAAACGGTCTATGCCTGTGAAATAAACGAAATAACGTAATTATTTAATGTCAGTTAACCCATCAGTTGGACACCAACCCCTCAGTTACCAGCATATATTTATAGTATATACATATAGAGTCAGAATCCGTTAATCCGGACATCGTTTATCCGACAAATCCACCTTCCGACACATTATTGTCTCTGGCGAATTTAGCTCCATTATAAATGACTCTTCTAGATGATCTGTAAGTCTATTCTGGAATTTAAATAACCAAAACAAATTCACTTCACAGAAGAAAACTTTATTCGTATTTGTTTATTTCCAGATTAATGAAGTTCACTTATTGGGTTTATGGAAAATTAACTTGCCCGTCAAAACAGAATGTCTATACCATCATGTGTTGTACAATCAATAGGAAACACATACCCTGTAGAAAATGGTGGATATGAAGGATATCATTAATGTATTTAGTCTGATAAATGAACTATTAATATTTTACAGTTGAGATCATAAATATTCAGAACTTTCACATTTCAAATGTTTTACTTATTCTAATGTTATGGCACTACATAATGCACACCCTTATATAAAATGACTTAATTCTGTTCTTATTACCATATTTGATACATAACTGTATCATGTGAATGATATTATACACACATGCAACACATTTTGTTGAGACAGGTAATACACCCTTGTCAATATGAGATATGGTTTAGACAATAACAAACATCTACAAATAATTTTATGGAGTTCCACATCACTCAGTCAAGTCATTTTGGTAAGGAAATAGGTTTATGTTAAATTTGAGAAGCGAAGTGGTTGATAACATCTAACTTAAATTAAATAGTCCGTGTTACATTTCAGATTAGGAACCAAGTTATTTTGTATCAATAATTATAATTTATTTGAAAACATTATGTGGTACAAACATTAGGAATTAATTTTGTTTGAAGAAACATTTTGAGGGAATTAGACTATGCCGAATACAAATGTGTCCATGTTAACTAAATGAGTCAGCAACTACAAGGACTTAGTCTTATTTGTTTATTCCTGTAGAAAGATGACTATCTCTGTCACTATTAAAAAATGGGAAAAAAAACTCAGGCTGGAAATGATATTCACAGCTACGAGTTTGCCTCGCAGGCGGATGAACTAATTTTAGTTTCTTCAACCAACTATCCAACTTAAACTTATAGTCAGGAGGAATATAAACAATTTCTGTGGCATTTTGGCAAATCCAAGATGGCCGCCATCGCTGACCGATATAATTAGAATGACCATTACTCAGTAAATATTTGTGCGAGAGATGTAATGTTGGGCTTTATACCTAGGTTTTTAGGTACACTGAATCTAATGTTTATGTCATTCGACAACTCTGTCACCACTAAAAATCCAATATGGCGACTAAAACGTGCAAAATGACCTGTCAGATATGGGATCTGGTTCTCTCTCTCTCTCTCTCTCTCTCTATATATATATATATATATATATATATATATATATATTCCAACTGCAAAGAAGATTACTAAAATTAAAATCCAAATTCTATTCGTTCAAACAAATAACTTTATTGACATTTATGTGGTACACGACTAGTAGCCAGAGCGTGATATGATTTGTGTATATTACTCATCAGTGTCCTCGTCTTGTTCAACGGATTCATCGTCCGATTGGCTTCGTGTGAGAGGGTTCTTACATGTTTCTCCACCCTCGCACAGACAAAACAATGTGAATCCTATCTTGGAATAGTTGCAAGTTGCAGTTAGACACCCAGAGGTCTTGCAGTTGCAGATAGTGTGCCCGTTGCCACTGTTCGTGGTAGCAGGATGCCCTGCTGATCGAATTCCCAGTTGGGTCCATTGTCGGTGGTGATTTGAGAAGTGCTGCTGTCCATGTTGCGACTTGCAGGTGACATATGTTGATGTTTTCGACGAACGCATCATTGGTTGGTGGTAGGGAGTTTTAGTGATGATGCACCACTCTTCCCTGTTCTATAACGTCACATCTTGACCCTGCATTTAATCATGGACATGCACGACTCTGCTACCTTGCCATATGCCGCACATATGAACTTAGCTTGCAATGATTTCATGTCAGCCTTCACATCACCAACTTTAGAGAGGGAGAGTGTTCCCTTCTTGGCAACTTTGCTAACAGTTGCCTTGCCTACGCCATGCAATGACGCTACAGTATATGCTCCGGAGGTCCCACGAATTGCCAGAAGATCATCTGCTATGTCGCTGTGTGTTGTTGCAGTGGCACCGATGTCGATAACTGCTCGTTCCTTCACTAGTGATGACATGATCTTTGGAGCAGAGTTCCTACCTGTACACTTAGTGTGGTAGAAATGCACAAGAAGCACAAACACATCAGTGTCATTGCACACAACACGAACACGAAAGTGAACACGAGATGGCATGCTGTGTTATGACGATCTCAGCCTCCTCGTATGTCGAACAGAGATCATGCCGGTAAGTTCGTACATATTTTATCATAGATGCAGTGCTTTACGATGTTGCAATCACACACCCCAACCCCGACTTCGGCATAATTCTGTGCCACATCCTGCTGAGTACCGAAATAGCCGAACTTCGTCGTATGAGCAGCACACATAGTATTTGGACAACTCAGATATCAAGATTTTGTTCCGTCGCATAAGTAGCCCTAATGCTACTTGGAGGTCTGTTGGTTGGGAACATACTGTCCCTCTTATAATGTTCACTATCCACATCATTGCCAGCAATTCTTTGTCGAATTTGGCTGATATCTTTGACAATAGCAAAACAATGGTGTCGCCAACAGATTCACGCGCTAGTTCCTTGTCAATGTTGATGTGGTACATGTTTCTCTTTATTTTCAAGGCAAGACACTCATTGGTAACAGCCGATGCAACTCTGCCCACGCAATACTCTAGGTCATCATCAGTGTTCTTCACTAAGTGCAATGACTGCGCCAATTCACTTCTGAATCCCATGACATTTGCGAAGCCAGGAGATGACAGAATCAACACATTTTCGCCGTGATATTCATTCGGTTTTCTGAACAATGTTTTGCGGCACATGCACAAACTACCCTCGTCTACATACAGTGCAAAAAGTTCAACTGAGCTCCATGTTTTTGTACGATCATGTAGCATTTTGTTGGACACACTATTAAATGCTAGATCTTCTGGTGATTTTCTGCCTGTACGGCAACTGTGTTGAACATTATGTGTTGATATGAAGCTGGCGTGACATGACTCATGGCAACTCGCATCTGCAGCATGCAGATCTTCAACTGCACTCAGGACCCTTTCTCGCACTGTATCAGCAAGTTTGTCATTTCTCTTCTGTCAAATATCAATTATGAAATGTTTATATTCATGTCCATCTGCTACCACATCACTTATTAAGAATGCTCGTTTACGTCGAACCTTTGGTGTTTTTGGATCATGCTCTGACGCCAGATGACATGCAGAGACATTCGAGCAGAAGAGGCAATGCTTTCGGAAGTCAAATCGATCAGTTACACTTGATCGCAACCGTTTGGGGGTGCTCTCTTCGTTGTCAACATTGTCACATGATAGTTTTCGGACATGAGCCAAATGTGTCTGAATATTAGTAGTAGATGTGTAGATGTGATATACATGACTTATTGACCTGAATGCAAGGATTGTCTGGTTCAGATTCCATCAGTGTCTCAAGCTATACATGGTAGCTATCATTAAGTTTTCTACTACAGTTTATGACAGTATCACTGCGAGCCTTGTAACTATTCTGAAGTTTCTCCTTGTTCTGTTGATACCCATATAGTTCTTGGAATAAACAGTTGTCATCTGAAGTGTCCATGATGCTTAAGTTCCGTCACCCGATGTCTGGACTAAAGAACGATTCAATCACCTGAAATATACTAAAGTTGAATAGCTTTCACATACCGGTATGTACTACGACAGTTTATTACATACTATTGGTCAAAGCATAGTTCAATGATTCCACGGGGTATTTTATGGATCTCCATATCTAGCACCATTTTGGACATTTTAGCCGCCATTTTGGGTTTTTAATGGTTACACAGTTATTGAATCACATAAATAACCCTTCCAATCAATGCCGTGTACCTTAAAACCTAGGTGTAGAGCCCAATATTACATGGTCTTTTTAACTATACCGATCAGCGATGGCGGTCATCTTTGATTTGCCAAAATGCCACCGTATGAAATTTTGCATACCCTCCTGAAATTATGACCTTAGGTCATAAGTAACTAATATCAACCGTCAAAAAAAGTCTGTACAGCATTTCCACCTGAACTCGAATTTTCTCCTGACTATTATTATCCCATGGCAGCATGAAAAAAGAGTATCCAGGATTTGTTTACTCCAAACGCAGACAGTTTTGTGCACAAAAAGTCGGCATTTTGGTGGTTTTTCTGCTGCTTAAAGCATACAGTGATAAACGATATCGATTTACAGAGTCTAGCACTGGTGACGTCACAAGTAAAGGTCAAGATCGATAAAATAAATGGCCCTGATTGCCGAAGAAAATCAGACCGTCTTCCAAGCATGAAAACTATATTGGAACGTAGCGGTTTTTATAACCTTTTTTTGATGATAGACAATATAGTGTAAATAAAAACGTCATTTATTGATATGAAAATCGAGTAAAGTCTTCCTTTAAACCAGCATCACTTACTGTGGTTTCTAAACAGATTTCATCATCAACTAATAAGTCCTGTGAACTTGATCCTATCCCTACATTTCTGCTAGAATCCTGTCTTCACACACTAATTTTTCCAATTACGAAGATAATAAGTGTATCACTAAGCTCTAGAATGTTTCAATTTTAAACATGTCCATGTAAACCCTCTTCTTAAGAAACCATCTTTGCTAGTCAATTACCTAAACAACTATAGACCTATTTCTAATTTATCTTTCATATCTAAAGTATTAGAAAAGTCGTATCCAGTCGTTTGAATGTTCCTCTGAAACTGTAATCACTTGTAATCAATCTGCTTACAAACTATTTCACTCTACAGAAACCGTTTTACTGCTAGTTCACGAGGATATATAACTAAATATGGACACAGGAAAGATCACAGTATTAGATTTACTCGTTTCTCCCCTACGCCCATCTGTACTCATAGCATTACACCATCAAACACTGTACGTAATCTTCGTGGTACCTTTGATAATTATTTAATTTCAGAAAGCATATTATGTGCCATTTTTACCATATTCGTGACCTTCGCCGTATTCGTCGCTATATTGTTAAGGTTTACAGTGCGGTACTCTAATAACTGCGCCATCATAATCTCAGCTGGACTATTGGAAATAATCTTTATGACACACAAATATTAGATTACCTTTATTTACAAACAACTTGTATCCTTTAGATTACAACCTTTATTAGCATCGCCAGTCTCTTATATATATATATATATATATATATATATATATATATATATATATATATATAAGGTCACAGAGGAAGTCTTCCAAAACGAATCTGAACGATAGCTGTCAAATGTATAATTGTGTTGGGTTATGATTATTATAGATATATTTAATCTCTAAATGTTTATGCTAACGTTGAACTATAAATGATAAATATATTTTGTTCTTATATTTGACAGAAGTCTACTAGTGACTTAAGATTGTCATCTGTTTGACTCATTAATGTGCACTTTTAGTGTAAAGTAGATGATTTAAATGGAAACTTCTTTTTGGCATTCACATCTGTCAAATATGAATTCAGCTTTAGTAAGAAGTGAATTCGTAAATAATTTTGGGATGATGTTTAACTTAATACAGACTTTTTTCATGCAAAACTCCGCTCGCAATATGTGACTTAGCTTTATGACTTACATTCTGATTTGTAAAAATATGGACTTTTTAACAGGAATATCTGACTATCTCCAAGATTACCTCCCTGTCATCACTGCTGTCTATTTGTTTTCACAGCATAGCAGTGTTTGTAATTTAAAAAAAAATGTTAACTGTTATTGTGGGTGGATGGTGGATGAATGTATGCATAGATAGATAGATAGAATTATTCAGTTCACAGATCAGTACGCTAACACACGTTTCTCCTCCCGATGAGTGGATTTCTAGACACTGAAATAGCATCGACCATTAAGCCGACCTAAAAAAAATAAGGGTAATTATATTGACTCAAAGTAACCTACGGCAACTCATTGCATTACCTGTGATTGTTGAGCATTCACTGTAAAAATGGCATGATTCAAATGCAGATTTTCAAATATTTGATATAGATATAAGGGCAATTTGCCGGTGTCATTTTAAAACGTTATAATTTAAATAGTTTCAATGCATATATTCAAATTAACACTCCCCTTCACATTTACACGTAGTAAACATTGCACGAATGGTTGATAGATATAGACAGATAGATAGATAGATAGATAGATTTATTCAGGTTCACATAACAATTATGCAAAACATTACAATACCAAAAACATTTATGAAAGATCTACAATATGAAGTGAGGGACTAGGATAGCTAATGCTGTCTTCCTCCTGGCCCCTCCCCAAAACATTATTTCACAGAATAGACTGTTTGAAGTCAGAGTGGATGACTGGCTCGGAGAGGAGACACGACCAAAGGTTAAATCACTGTCAGTGCTGCAATACAATAACCAGACCAACAGAACAGAGAGAGTCAAGAGTTAAATCTCAGTTATTGATAAAATTGGTGAAGTTCATAAGAAATACCACGACCATATAAAAGGATTTAATCAATTCTGACAGTCTTTGCAGTGAGTGTTAACACACCGTACGTTACTTGAATAGTGAGACAACATTTCAGCTTTAAGCTGCCCTTTCAGCATAGATTGAGAAATGAATGCATTATAAACCTAACACATCCATTTGTTTCATATTTTGGGGAAATCAAATAAAAGTAATTTTCTAGCAAATATTTAGTCACACCTTTGCATATAGAGTTAATGTGAAAGCTTGGTTGTGAGTCTACCATGGATCTCATGATTAAAACGAAAACAACTTATCAAAAGAATAAGGTAATTTGTTCTGTCTATATTTATTTATAAAAACAATTTTTTCATATTCAAATTGACCCTTAATTTTCAAAATATCAAGTTTTCTACATAGTGGTCCAGTGTGGCTGAAAGTATGCTTAGAATAGATTCATTTCCCCATGCCAATATGCCATAGTTAATATATGGTTGAATATGGGCAAAATATAATGTTTTGAGACTATCTGTATTCAATATATTTCTTACTTGTTTAATTGCAAAACTGATTAGGAGATTTTTGTATTTATGTGATTTATATGTTGTTTCCATGTAAGTGATTAATCAAATATCACACCGATATTACGCTGATTCAGAAAACAAAACAGTTCACTTTCAATACAAAATATCATGCATAAATACCAATGTTACTGTAATAATAATCACCCATTGAATTATAATGTATGTAATCATTGATTTTATCGATTCACATCGACCTGTCAGCGGGCAAAGGTTCTACACAAAAAAAATTACATTATAGAATGGAAGTTTGAACTAGAGAGGCCGGACCATGACAGCCATGCAAATCGCGCTGAACATTACTTAGTTTAGTGACATATATCTATTGGTTGAAGGCTATGTCATTCCTATTAAATGGAACATTATGATCTGGAGACATTCTGCCCGGCCCGCGTTATTATTCTAGAGTTTGGAGTATTTGTAAAGTATCGGTATTCCTACATCTCTTTTAACCCACTTACACATTGGTTTCGGCCGTCACTGACCGCGTAGTTATCAAAACGAACAGATAACTATAACAAACCCTGTTAAACTGTCCTCTGCTGCGGAAAGACAATCGGCTAATCGTCCTTTTCATAGAGAACGACAATCTTTGGCAAACGTTTAAAACCCTCTTTCGTAATAACGGTCATGGGGAGCAGATGTTATAGTATTTTATTCTACTAAAGTCCTAGTTGGATGTTATACTGATATAGTATTGGATTAAAACCAAATAATATTTTTTTTGAATGGTTGTCAGATTTGGCATTCTTGGGTTTAGTGAATCAAAGCCAGCCCCAGACCGCGGATTGAATCGAAAATAAAATTGAACGTTCAATTTAATTAATTCGTTCGCTTTTATTGTATTACTAGTATATAGCGATTAACATTCATAAAGTTACTATTTGTGAAGAGTATAGGTCATGGTAGGCACACGTATAATGTATTATACAGCTTTTTGCGTTTGAAAATATATGTTGCCTACTGGCTTAATCCAAAATACACTCAATCACTGATACAGTTCGAAACAATTTCACATATCGGTGACATTTGGTCTCAAATGCTCCGAAACCTCTTCATTTTGAAAGACTGTTTTTAAAAAGCTTCTGCCATATACTATGATTTACTCGAACCTAACAGCTAATCCTCATACGTTTCCGTTTATTACTAAGTGAACGTTCACCCTCGCCTAATTTAGCGTCCCTAATTATATGCATTTAGGTGTGGTGGGATCTAAATTAAAGCGCCTATCCACTTGATCTATTTGACTCATGGTCGAGAACAGCGGGTTTTAGGCAAATCACCGATACTGCGAATGACACGTCAGGATTATAATAGCTATATATTTAATAATTTCCCTATATAAGTGTAATCTAATTAATCATAATATGGGAAAACAGCTTAATACATATGGAGATGCCTGCCGGAGTAACAATACCCTCCAGGAGTATAAATCCATAAAGCAGCATTGTATGACTTAATAGGTTGTTTCGCAAGACCACATACCAGGGCAACAATATAGATTATACATTATACATATCAAAGCTAATAAACTTAAAGATGTTGTAATAACTACATAACATAATAGATTGTCTGTGCGCGCGCGCGCGCGCGTGCACGCGTGCATGTATATGTATGTGCTAGTATATATCCGTGTATGTGTATGTGTGAGTTTTCCATATACTAGCCATATTTTCTTTATTTTCTTTTTATTAATTTGTGGGCAGTAATGAAGACAACCATTATGACTATGCCTGTCCCTCAATATCCACTGTTACTATTAATGTTCTACTATGTCATGTACTGTATGTGAATGGAAAATGTGAATAAATTGTCTTGTCTTATAGGAAACAAACTGATTAAAGGTTTTATTATTTCCGATCACATCTAAGAACATCAATACGGATTATGGCCTGGACATTCCGCATTAGACACAGTTTTACATCTCATAAACAAAAACGCACAAGAAAACAACTAGCCTACTAAGCATGTAACAATGACTGCTTTCTTAGATATATGTAAAGCCTTTGAAATTATTAGCCACACAATGTTAATTTTTAAAAAATGTGAGAAGACAGAGTGTTGAAAAATTATAGTCTGACAGTTACTTATCAGATAGATGACAATTTATCATTATGAAAAACAAATTGTAAAAAACTACTCTGTCGTATTTCGTTAATAAGTAAATGCATCTGGTCATAGCATTTAGATTTTGTAAATACATATGTACATGTGTGTAAAAGCTAAAATTAATCAGCTCATTTAGAATAAAAATTATAAAAACAGCCCGAATAAGATATAGCTATATAGAAATTACGTGTTGTTGCTGGCATTCAGCATACCTGTCAAGGTCGAAATGATCAAAACTCTAATCCTGTCTCAAAAATGATTGATTTAAAACAGTGCTTAATTTTGAACGTGGCAAATTATCTATGAAAAAGGTTGAATGAAACAGAGGAATATAAGTTAATCATGCCGAGTCAATGCTACTTTATAGAGATAAGCTACTGGCAATGATGTGTACATAGTAAATGGTAGTTTCGCGATATGTGATTGGACACCTCTCTACAACTCTAGTAACTATTTATATATTTAGGTGCCATTCAACACATACCACTTTGAATATGCTTTGTTTGCCTTTATGTTTTATGCTACGACTCTAAATTAGCAGGTGTAAATAGTGAATATCATTATCAGTCCCTTAACGAAAACCAACTCTACCAATGTATTAATCTTCGCTAACTCAATCCGATTTTACTATTACATCTATACCATGGATAATAATAATAATAATAATAATAATAATAATAGCACAATACGAATAACAATTTCCTTCCCAATAACCGTAATATCATCGAATTTAAAGATTAGGAGAGGAAAATATGTTGTTACTACTAACTTGTGTTTACCTACAACTACCAATCAAGAACACATAACAGACATATAATAAACATATAATAAACATATAATAAACATGTATAATTCAGTAAATACCTGAACAACGTACTTCAGCTTTCTCATTATGTCATCTATGGCTGGATAAACCTTTTCATTTGGTTTCCGTGTCTGAACCAAATTATTTAATACTAACAAAACGGATTACAAAGTATATTTCTACTTGTCTTCTTATACAGATGGCTCCAAATTCACAGCCTATCTATTTGTTCATTAGTTGTTAGTAAATATGAAAGCATAACATAACATGTATAATGATATGTTAGCAATACGTTTTTTAGTTTAGAAATTTGAAATATTAAGATCAATCCATAATATTTCACTTGAAGTGGTTGTTGAGCCACTAGTCGTATATGTATATATAACTATTCCAAAATAAACGGCTGTCATAATTGATAAATTGTTATTTTATTCCTAGAATAAAATTAATTTCAATAAGTATTGTAAATCTTTAATGTTACATAAATACAAACGTGGCTATTATCTAATATTAAAATAAAATTTTATGTCTTAGCTCGAAATATGTTCACTTGATTTGTATTAATATTTTTCAGTCTTTTATCATGTATATAATTTCAGAACTAATCCTGCTGTGGAATCCAAATATATCACTCAATGCACATTTATGCATTTAAAGTTTTAAGTTCTGTATAAGGGCCAGTTGTCATATTATTCTGATAAATTCCTCCAGTCTGAAATTAGAAAACATTTAATTTCTTCTAAACAAGTCAGCACCAGCATTATATATATTATTTCAGCAAAAATAACACTACCACTTAAACTAATTTAATAAAGTTATGTTCAACATTCATAAATACTAACCTGACATTTCGAATTTTTAACAAAATATCAGCCATAATTAGCTTTTTACTTACCACAGTAGATAATTCTTCATAGGACCTTTGGCCAATTTCAGTAGGAAGGTCACGTCCCATTACATCTTCATATTGAGCTGTATCCTCACTGTTAGCATGAGGCCCAAGTATTTTTTCTGGAAAAAAATATTAAAGGAAAGGTTAGAGGAGTTTGATCCAATGTCCCCTTCCAAAATATTCCGAACAGCCAAGAGCTACCAGAAGGAAATTCTGGAGTTATTCAAACCGTCGGAACGGATAAGAACGGAGAAGCTAGTCTTCTGACAAGCTCTTTGGGTACTAAGGAACTACCTCCAGTGTTTGCAGATGGATGTGCCTGAGGAGCATCTCCTAGGCACAGACCAAAAAGCCTTCTACGATTCTGGGTCTCAACAGGGCCAAGTTCCAGTTAGCTCTTAAAATGCAGATTTGGAATGATAACCGAGACGGCAGTGAGGAATGCACCAATCCTGTGCTTGGTCAAAAACAAGAAGTTCTTCAGAAGGCCCAGATATTGACGAAGCACTGTACATCGCCTGATATCAGCCTCTGAGGGACGGCTCCTACATTCTATGTACCATAGTGATACTATAATGGTCGGGGCAATGTATATGTATGGATTTTGTCGATCCATATAGCGCATGTTGATGGAAGGCTATCACACTTTCGGCTAACATTTTTGTGTATGTATCGGTCCTAGTCCCACGGGCTACCGAGTGTCCTTAGGGGATGCGGTCAAGATGTCCACGTGAAAGATGGGGCAAGCTCGAAAGTCGAAGTCGGCAGCG